>JAQFZC010002711.1:0-21717 GCA_034695205.1 Dicyrtoma fusca
CGTACGTTAATTTCTACTTTTGACCTTTTTGAAAACGTTAATTTCTAGTTTTGACCTTTTTGAAAACGTTAATTTCTACTTTTGACCTTTTTGAAAACGTACGTTAATTTCTACTTTTGACCTTTTTGAAAACGTTAATTTCTAGTTTTGACCTTTTTGAATACGTTAATTTCTAGTTTTGACCTTTTTGAAAACGTTAATTTCTACTTTTGACCTTTTGGAAAACGTACGTTAATTTCTACTTTTGACCTTTTTGAAAACGTTAATTTCTAGTTTTGACCTTTTTAAAACGTTAATTTCTAGTTTTGACCTACATATTTGAAAACGTTCATTTCTTGTTTTGATCTTTTTTAAAACATGAATTTCTTGTTTTGACCTTTTTGAAAGTGTGAGCTACTGGTTGTGAATGTTTTTGAAAAAGGTAGTTTCCATGGTTTCCCGGTTCCGAGTAGGTTAATCTGATTCTGACTTAAGTCTCAAGAATCCACTTCATATCTGCGTATAAAATTGTAAGCATTACTTTTTTAAATGGTAAACTGCTATTTACACTTTTTTTAAGCACACGGATAAAAGCTTGATTGTTGGGACTTACGTCAAACTGACATTAAGTAGACGCTGAAATTGCTCTAAATGCTTTTAAGCGAGGACAGGACGCCTCCTCACCGACGGCATGCATAGTAGAAGGAGACCCGAAGCACAGGTAGGACGCACACTGCCGCAGAAGAGACTTGAGCCACGTAAGATAAGTATGTTTAAGCATGACAGGGATCATACACACAGCCGTCCAGTCAACACACACGCAGCGGGCCAAGGCGTCGTATGCACAGAACTGGTTGCAGTTGGTTGGAGCGAACAAAGAGGAAAAGCCACGACCACCATCAACCATCTCCATCCAGAATCTCATTGATTTTTTATGCGGGAGCAAAAAACACTTGATAGCCATATAGCTGCTCATACAGGCGACAGATATACGCCGAGGCAGCATTAGAAGCGAAAGATGGCTTCCCGTCCTTTGGTCCATCGGTGCATGGGCCTTAACTGTACTGTGCATAGAAGATGCGGGATCCTCATCTGCCAGATGGACCTGTCCTAACCGTAATAAGATTATACGTCCGATGAGTGCCTACTTGAGCCTTCTCAACGAGGAATATTTCAAAAGCTTCTAATGTCGTGTTTCATCATTGAAAATCATTATGACGGGAGTTGCTGGGGAATTCTAGGATGTGACATGGTCTGGGTGAACGGAATGGCGGAGCAGAGGATGTTTTTGTTTTCACGCTGCCACTCGCATCTCATCTCCCGACGAGTCCACGTCCGACCTTGAGGTGGAGAAGTTTGCCAACAGAATAATTAATAATTTGTTTATGAACAAAGCCAATCATGTGAATGGAAGGTATAATTAATATGAAATCCATTAAGTTTAAGATTGACACTCCGGTCCTCGTAATGAGGCTCTACAGATAGCGTCTATAGTTATGTGTGGGGAGTAGGAAGGAAAGAAGATGACAGTTGCTTCTAAATTACGATCCGTGAAAACAAAAGACTTGGAGGAATGGGCTCGTAGATAAGTGATGGAAGGAAAGGGACTGCAAGCAGACTGGAGCTGGAATTCATCCCGTCAGCCAGTCAAAGTCTTTGGTAAAATATTATAGGAAATTGCTCACCGGGACAGACAGCTTGGAAGAGTGTGAAAACTACACACGAAGAATGCCAACATTAAAATATCCGCTAGATCCATAAATTACTATTGAAGTCATATAGTAATGTCAATGTCAGAGAGTCTAAACAAGGAACCAGGAGATAGCATCTCCATAGACGAAAACACAAGGGAGTCCACAACTCTAGAAACAATCCAATGAAGGAATTCCATCCATGGACAGTTCTAAATTATTTCCACAGACACACTCTCTCTATCTATCCATCTCCACTCACGCTATAGTCCTATACAGTCTTTCCACAAAAAAGGCCCTTTAAAAAATGAAACTAAATTGAAAGGACACCATAATTACGGACAGTGGGACGGTGGTGTCTATGCTCCCACAGATTTCTATCGCCTTTAGATGAATTTATACTTTCAAAGTGTACTTACAGGTGTCAAAGGACAGACAACCCTTTAGTCCAAACAAAAAATATTTTACTTCTTCGACTAATACTCTAATGTCCACACTAATTGCAAAAGGCTGTAAAAATATGCTGGAGTGGAGCTATAATAAATTTTGTTTCCCTAGCCCTCGTAAACAACCGAGTCAAAAATTAGTTTAAAAGTTCTTATATTCCAACAAAAAAAAATGGGTTAAAAATCCTCTCAGAAATACAAAAATCTCCTTACGATTAGAGCCAATAAATAAAATACTGCTTGACACGATGTGTATGCACAAAGAATTATAATTGAATGATAGTGATAGTGACAGGGCAGTGAAAGGATTGGAAGATTGGAACAGTTACATGAGTAATTTATGTAGAGACTAGAGAGTGTTCAAATTTTGTCTTATTTTACAAACACCTCGACAGAAGAAGACGAAACACGATTAGGCTATGAACATGCATAGACAGACAGGTAGACACGTAAAAAAAAACAAAGAGAACGTAATAGAAAGATCCAATTGGGACCGTACTTTAAATGGCTAAACGGACCCATCATTGCCACGCTGAGTAGACAATTCAATTTCGTCTCTGTCTACCAACATATGAAATGGAACCGAAAGGAAAGATGCGATCACGGGACTCAAGAGTGAGCTGAAATGTATGGGGAATAAAATTAAGGCTGTAAGACGAGGTCTACCTTTAATGCATTGCATGTATTTCATGACTTATTTATTGTGCACTGCCCCCGAAACTTGTGTCTTCCTTAACGAACGTCTACCAATCTCCCCATACGTCATGCATTGTCCATGGAAAGACTTGCAACTCAAGATAAGAGCGTCTACTGTACCAAAGATTCAAAGTCACATCTTCCTTCCTTTTTTTACTACACAAGATTGCCACCAACCGACCGACCGACGGACCCTTCCTCAGATATTCTCACACACACACACACACACTGTCTGTCCTTATGCATGATTTGGGTCGGTCCCTTTTCGGAAGTTTTTTCTCTCAAAGGCAATTTACCTAGCTTATGTTTTCTGCTACGGAATGATGACAAAACTATACGCTAGTGCCAGCGGTAGTTTAAGTTACGACAGAGTTACACACCTTTACAATCTTAGGGTGTAGGAGGCAGGGAAACTTGCGTTAGTACGTGCATACTAGTAGCAACATAAATAGTGTGCAGTGCTGTAGAATGTGAGGTCGGGGGAGGTGCGGGGAGATGAAGTGACAGGCTAACAGCTCCATTGAAGTACGCGGAGAGCTGTTGGTTCGGGAGGGAAGGGGAATGTTGGAGGCTTGGACACTTATAATTACAATGAGTACTTGTCTTGTCATTTCACGGTCTTTCCCTCCTCTTCATCTTCACTTTGCCACGGTTAACCATGGGGGAGGACCTCTTGACCACCAGAGTTGACATCTTCCATGAAATAAAACGTCCAGAGGACGGCAGGAGAGGAGAGCAAACAAGCCAACACACCCTCCACGTCCATCCTTCACGCACTACGCCTGCAACAGGCCAGTGCAGCAGAGCAGTGCGGTGCATCCAAGCAATCGCTGCCTGTTATTGATATTTGCATGGGGGATTACAGGACGGTTGCTAACTGGGAGGGTCATGCCAACTATGTGTGTATGGAGAGTACAAAAGCTTCTTTTTCAAATTCCAGTAAAAAGATGGGGGAAATAATAAAGGAAGTTAAGAGTATTATTTATCGTTAGGATTTAATGATTCTCATAGAAATCCCCGGATGGGTTTATTATGTGACGAAGGTAACACTTTCCACGGAGAGTCTTGGACGGAGTTCAAAGGAAGCGATGGAGCACTGGCCTCACATGAGAAAAAGATCCAGCCTTTTCCCTCCCAATATGTAGCTATACCTATATCCTCTGTCCTAGTAGTATTCTCATCTGCGCTCAAGAGGCAGATGTGACTCTGCATGTGTTTTTATGGGGGACGTGCATAAATGACACTTGCATTTTTTATTATTTCTTTCAAAAAAATGTTTTGAAGTTTCAAAAAAGTGTAAAATATATAAAAATTAATTTCATGAACAAAACAAATGCTCAAGTGCAAAAATTTGGAAGCAGGCCAAAACCATGGGTTTCCACATTTGTAAAAAATGATTGTTATGAACTGCCCCTAAGTGGAGGACTGGTGGCGGTGTTGGCTGGAGTGTTGTTGAGTAATCGTGGGTGTTCGTGTGCTTCCTTTACCTTGTCCATTGGGTCTACCTGCCGAAATAGCTGAGTGACAGCAAACAATTATTTACAAGAGCGTTGTTAGAATCTGGAAAATGTCTACGCATCCGTCCAGGTGATTAGTGTGGATGGACGATGGAATGACAGACAGCTTCGGCTTCATACTTTACAACACCAACAACAACAACAGCGGAGCACAGCATCCCTATATCCCACGGAGACCAATAAAATCTCTGTCCAACAGTCCACCCCATACATTCACTCTGTCTATAGTGCCTATATCTGTATACATCTGTAGGGGTATACCCACTCTGTAAGCACACCAGCTTATCTCCCATCACACACGGCACAGTGCTAAACTACTAACTCTAACTTTATAATCAATATTTAAGCTCCATTGCCTACGCACCGTGGAGCAAACTGTATCTGTAACGCCAGGACCAGCACACCAGCACATGAACCAGAGCAACACAAGCTCCCAATAACATTTCAGTGCCCTCCTCCATCACCTCCACGTAGCCCAGCTCTCCTGTATTTATATCTCTGTCCCATTCCTCCAGGTCAATCAACGTTACACGACCAGACTAGCCATGAGATTTAAGTGTCGCTCCCACGAGATTTTTTTTAAAGTTTCTCAATACGCTTTTCTTTTCCTTCTTTTTTGTTCATAATAAAAATTTACAGCTGGAAAAATATTTTGGCATTAAACGAAATAAAAAAAATCGTGAAATGACGAAATCCGTAGAGATCTCAGCGGGGGATCCCGACTCCAGGGTTGACTCCCATCGCACTTTTCCAACCAAATAATTTTAAAGTTGAGGGAAATCAACGAAAAAAAAATAATATGGCTATAAAATATCGGAGATGTAGTTTTAGTTTCCTCTTCCAGATCCAAACACAGTTACCAATCTAACTCGTGTATTTCTTGGATAGTTATATTAGAGTATTGGTTAGAGCTTACCTACATGTTTGCATTCGTTATGAGACTCATACTTTTCCGGGAGATTTTCGACTTAATTTTAATGGTAGCTCCAGTGGTACAGGGAAACGCCAGTCAAAACACCACGTGGTGGATTTACTCACTGTAATACTCTGTAATCTGACAAGTGGGATGTAGGTTACATCTGCAGGAACCTCGCAAATACTACCTTACCCGATGTACTAATAGGAAAAAAATAATAAAAATAATAGGGAAGGAAATCAAGTGAGTGCTATATGCAAGCAAATTGCTAATAACCTTCATGGGCACGCTGGTTAACCTGGCTAATTCCCTTGTGTTATGCAAAGCTGGAACGATTCACATAGTCTTTCAATTAGTTCTGGGGTCCATAGGCGTATAGCTATACATGATGATCGGTTCGTGGATACAGGTGGAGTAGCTTGCTCTCTAAGCATGAATACCTATGGCTGTGCATAATCATAGAGGATTGTATATTAATATATTGTAAACTGGGCAAATGAGGTCTCCTGCTTGGAAATAGTTGTAGACACAAAGGGAGACAGGCCCGTAGACTGTTTGGTGGAACGCTTTGGGAAAAGTTTTTGTTGAAATGTACATATTTTGAATGGTTGTGTGAGCTGTGCTGGGCTGGCTGGTGGTGTTGGTTGAATTCCATTAGATTTTCATTTGGACAAAAGTTTCAGGTTTGAAATAAACTTGGGAAATTCTACTGTTCGTGTCAGACTCGGAGTTCATGACTTAATCCCATGGATTTTGGATTAGAGTTTTTCCTCATCCTTCCATTCATAGATAGAATAGATACAGTAGTCGTAGTTGAGGATATAGGCATTCAAGTATTTCCTTTTGTTGTTCTATCTATCCAAACGACGACTAAAACCTATTATTTCCTCACTAATTCCTTCGCTCCTTTCCCTCTCTCTCCCCGTCCTCCTACTCTACGCACACATGGGCACTTCAGTGCTGTTTTTTTTATTCTCTGTTTCTCCGTCCATGAGAAGGATGAAGGCTGTAGGATGAGGCATAGAGGGCAAGACACATTCTTTCATTTCCATCCATTCAAGAGCCCGGTCCACCTTTAAAATCACTGGAGCTATAGTGTGCCCATCCATTGTGGGGCTTATTAGCGCTGTTATACGGTGTGTCGAATCACTGGGGAAGGTGGATGACTGCCTGACTGTGCGTAACAATAGAATTAAAGCCAGGACCACAAAACAGGTTGTAAAAAAATATACATTCCATCACGTTGTTATTATTTGTTTTTATTTTGGATTATTTTTTGAGTCAACATCAATCAACGCAAGAACAACAACGGACTGTGGGGTGTGCAATACTTTGTCTTCGTGGTTTAGAGACTATGACTAAGACTAAATGGCTGGTACAAAGCAATGTTCACATTATTTTTGAGTCGAAAATTGCCATGCATTTACTTTCAAGTGCTACATTAACAAATGCCTCTTTACTGATACAATGTCCCAGTTGGTCTTTGTTTTAAAATTCATTTTTATTATTTGATCTCATTAGGTGCAATCAACTGTGGAATTAGGCACAAGTGGAGGAGTTTCCGGAAATAATTTTGCTCATGCATTGTAGTCATTGTAGTCTATGGACTCATATTTATTACCCAGGATTGCTTTGATAAGACTATAAAACTAATTGTAAGCTAAAGACGGTCCGTCTTTAGCTGCTATTTCTTTGCCCTTTGCATATTTTATTTTTCACTAATGAGGGCTCCAGCCTTGCTTTCCTCTGAGTGATGATCCCATTCACGATATATATATCCAGCCTATAGAGTGAATTGTGCCCCCAATAATAGTTACGATAATTAATATTATGTATCTGGAGAGCTTTACGACTTCTCGCCATATTTTTCTCTGGCATCAGTCATCCTTCATAATTTAATGCACTATGCTTCCAGAACCAGACCCAGAAGCAGTGGCAGTAACCAGTATTGCCATGGGCCCTGTGTTGTTTCGTGAGGAAAACAAATTTTTTCAAGCCTATACCTATAGCCAATGATAGTGTGCTTGTGTGTTGAGTGTATATGGGCATTAGCTGTGGAGCTGCGTAGGAAGATGGGAAGGAAAAGCGAGGCGAAGTGCGTTCATTAGTGTATTGACTTTGTCGTGTCGTTTTGTTCGTTGTTAATAGTTGTGTAAGTTGACTATTTGTGAAATTGGAAAAAGTCGTTAGGACGTTGAGGGTGGTGGTGGCGTTGACTATTATTGACAAAGATTTTAATGCTCGCCCTCTAAATGCTTCTTGCAATGCACCTACCTATGTAGGGGACGGGGGGAAGCAATGTATGGTAGCAAGAGTAGAAAACTAATTTTCGGAGAGCCTAGTAGTGCAGGAAGGTTAGAACATGAATAAATTTCAAATAAATTGCGAAGCAACATTCCTGGAGCTCCTTGATTTCCCCTCATAATCACACTTTTCATTTCTCCAATCCACTCTTTTCCCTTTAAATTTAATGTCGTTTGGTTTCCTTAACTAAGGAGAGTCAAAGCGTGTGTACTGCCGGTTTCGCCCTTCGCTCCTTGCGAAATTCAATTTCAGCCGTGTCTTGTTGTCGACATTACAGAGGTACATGTACACCTATTTTGACTCGTGTCTCAATGATGCGGTGTCAAAGCTAAGAGCTGACCGAATCTGTAAGTGCTCCTAACTTTAGGAGTTATTGCAATATTGTAAATTGTAGTGACCTATAATTATGAGCTCATTCAGCTCTTCCAAAATTTCCAGTTCTGACAAAATAAATATTCAGCAGGAATTCTTTAATTGACAAGTTTTAAAGATCTGGCTTAAAAATTAACAATTTTTTAAAAACAAAACAAACAAAAGAGAAACAAATCTTAAAAGTGTTTTTTCTTCAAAAATGTCAATTAATACGAATAGTCAGTCTTTCATCATTTTTAAAAATATTTTTTCAAAATTTCCGATTTCACCAACAAATGCACTTTTGAAAAACCGCTTTGAAAGTAAATTTTGTAAAACAAAAATGATCATCACACTTTCAGTGCTAGTGCCGTATCAGAATGGGACAGGACAGCAGCTACGGACAGGAGTACTGCGACAGCATAGCATAGGAGAAGGAGCGCCGTGACGTTGGAAGGTAAAGCGAGGGCAGATTGAGACAGATCGTTTTTTGTTTTTTGCCTCGTCTCTTAAGATTCTGACCATGAATGAGTGACTGAATGGCGAGGCGTTAAAGATAAAAGTAAACAATTTCCAATGAACTTGTGTTTGCTTAATGGTTTCGAATTATTCTTCTCCCTTGATTTCGGCTCTGGACTTGTTCTACACCTTCTTATTATCGCATTGTACTTTGTACTCCACGCACCACACCGTCCTTCTCCCTCACCCTTTCCTCCTTTTTGATGGGATAAAAATTTCATGGTCATTCTTTAGAATTGAAGAATGCTCAGGAGTGATGGAAATAATTTGATGATTTTACAAATTATCCCTCGCTCTTCAGTATCCACGCTGCGGTGTCTTTGCTGTTTAGTCAACCGTCCTCCGCAAGACTTTCTCGCATATTTATCTTTTTAGACTGACTGCCTGGCTGAATGTGGACTTATTGTATTTGGATTAAGTTGTGACTCTTTATGGAACTCCGACCATTTACCTTTACGTCCGTCCGTAGACCACATCTCCACCGTGCCTCCCTCTCCTCCCAATGCAATGGACGGATGGAGATGGGACAGCGACTATAGTCTTTACATTTTTTTTGACTATTATTGTTATGATTATACAACTATTATTATGACTCTGCCTTGAGCATGTACACTATACGCCGCACTGATAGGTTTCGCTCTGTCGTGATCATGGAGCGCATCTTTCCCATCTCTATCTCCATAGCTTTCCCCATGAATTATTTTGACTTTGATTTTTTCCCCTTCCCTTTGATTTACTTGGGTTTCCGTGTGGCTTCCACATCTCCTCAACGTCCAAACCAAACGAAACGAAACCAAAGCAAGACAAGCCATAATATATGCTCATTTTAATATTAGCCAAGGATAGCGGCCTCATGGTGAGTCTGCTTGTAGTCGGTATGACCTTCAGTTTAGCACTGCCACAACCAGACGAGAGAGAGAGGAGCCCAAGCAGAACAGAGAGAGAGAGAGCGCCTCCACTATACTCACTGATAGACAGGCAGCCCAAGATTTTTGAGTGCAGTCATGTGAAGTCTAAAACAAAGGGAAAAGAAATGATGGGAGCAGACACGACTCCGCAGTTTACGTGCATAGAATGAAGGAGATGAGGATCCGAATGGGAATCCGAATCTGTATTGTGGTCTTCCATGGGTCCACAAAAGTTTATGTTCCAAACAATAAACAATCGACTTGCGCTAGAAACCTCACATACCTACATACCTCCTCCACACAGGCAGGCACACACACAAACAAAATACCAAGTCAAGGTAAAAAAAAGGATTTTTTTAGACAGTTTTTCAACTTCAAAGGAAATCTCTTCAAAGAATTTTTCCTACTTTGTTTTTATAATTTTATATCTATGTCTCACATAAAGAGGTAATTTCGCTTCCTACTCTCAACTCAGGGGTCCCCAACCCGGACTCAGGACCACCTTTCCCATCGTCTTGCATGTGTCTATTTCCCTTGTCCAAGGCAGCAGAGCAGAGGCCTATGTATCCCTTCACAGTTCAAATTCCCATTTTGACACGACACCAAAACCAAAAGGAAACAAAACATTGTCAAAACTGGATTTGAAGGACCCGTTCTGTTCACTGTCAAGGGAAAGTGGAGTGGGGGGAGGGGCGACGGAGCTTGTTGAGAGGAGTGGAGGACAGTCTACGGGCTTAGAGAATGCTAACGAGTGGGTATACGGAGGACGTAGGTCTGGAGTAAAATGGAAAGTATAGCCGAGGTAATCTTGGAGGAGACTTGGGTATGGGAGAGAATGGTTGTGAAGTATGTATAATTCCATTATACAGAGTCATTTAGAGTAAGATAGATTGAAGGGAAATCTATAGGATCTGAATTGAAAGAGGGATTTAAGATTTTCATGAATGAGAAAAAGTAGAGCTGACAGCTCAGGCTCATTTAGATCCTTCATATTAGTCGTTTCGATTTCGTGTGTGTGTGTGTGTGTGCATGTGGGCCGCCGCTATTCTTCTGTTTGATTTGGTTTGAGCTGCTGCTATCGACGAGAGAGTTGTAGATCGTGAGGAGGTAGACATGAGGAACTAGGGCGGGATTTACAACACATCACCTGCAAATCCATTTATCTACACTCAGAGGAAAAAATACTCCCGAAAAAAAAACGTCTGGTGCTTTCTCCCCCTTTCTCCTCTCTATCACATCTCCTTCCCTGTAAGTACAAGTGACATAGGAAGGTAGATGTGTACAAACGATAAGTAGGGACTGATATATGGAGGCTTAGGTATATATAAGAAGGGCTATATTTAATGGGACTGGAGGTAACCTTATAAAATCTCCAATGTGGATAGAATTCTACATACAATAATAGATTACTGATACTTGCTTAAATTCCATGTTCATGTAAGGTCCTTTCTTCCCTGCTCCGTTGCTTCCTTGTTTCCTCTCGTCTCAAAGATTTTTTTTCAAGTGCTTATTCCTTCTCCTTTCCCTGCATTCCAGTGTATGAGTCTGTGTCCCCACGTACACATGTAGAGGATGAAGGGAATATGTTCATGTGCCTCTGGATTACCCTTTGGAGAACTGCAAATCAGCTGGATGTGTTTGGGGATGGTTGAAAAGCTGGTTTTCAGAGTCATTACACACCCATTTCGACGAAGCTATTATTGCTCCACGCCACCCGTTACGACCTACAAAATGTTTTCTCAAAATATGTTCCTTCCTACGGCGTCTGCATGCGGGCTCTTCCCAGACATTTTTAACAAAAAAAGAAATCATGTCCTTTCAAAAAATAACTCAAGCACGTGTTCTCACTCTCATTTAGACTTCTCTCTCCATTTTACACTCCACACATACACACACGCTTTCACCTAATGTTCACTTTTGTATGTTAAGCCGTGAAAGTGCTTCTGTATTCCCATCGAAAGTCACTGCAATAAACTTTGTATTTAAAATTTTAGTCTCATGATTGAATTGGAATTTGGAGAAAGTTTGGCTTCAACTTATACTCATGTGTTCTTCCTACTACTTTATGACCTGCTACGTATCTTCCTATGTGTATAGCTTCCCCCGCAGAGGTAGACCGACGCTTCAGAATTCAAGCTCAAATTGATTGTTTTTGTATGTTTTCGCTTAGCATACGAAATCATCTTAGCGTCTATGCTCAATGGTGAGTCTACTCAGCTGCATGCACTGTGGTGGTTGTTTTCCTTGCCTTAGAATAACCATTGAAAAAAGAGTTTTGATGAAAAGGAAGGAGAGAGAAAATGAAACTGCTGAAGATGGGAAGCTATTGCGGTATAGAATTTTTTTTCTAACCCTGTTTTATGTCCTTGATGCTAAGGATCAAGAAAAAAGTGAAAGTCGTAAATGAAAGTGAAGATTATGTGTGGAAAATTAGTTTTCTTTTTAAGTAGCAGAGTGTTTAAATACATTGCGTCAGTAAAAGAGAAAGCCTACCCGTATTCACACCCACCCTATTCCTTCGTCTGGTAGTTCGGGTCTGCTTTTGATCAGTTCAATTGAATTAATTCCCACAGATGCTAAATAACATGGCTATGTGTATACAGATAGACTCACTAAATGGAAAAGGACTGAGTTTGGATCTAGTCATTGAATTGTAAGATTGCCCTGTATTGATTTTGTTTTATTTAAATGAGCTTTCTTCCCTCCACTACATGTTGGGATAAATTAATGAGAAACTGAAAAGTTTTACTCAATTCCATAGCAGCCCATTACTTAGAGCAAATCAGGAGAAAGCAGAGTGCGATCCAAATTATACATTATTACAGTACCACAGAACATTTAAATACTTCTATGTACCTCCTCATCTGTGCATTCGAAACCGTATTTAAGGCCTCGATTCTCTATGGAGAAAATCACCTGAAAGCTGTATCCGATTTCGATCTTTTATAATTTTATACAGAACGTGGGACGGTACATACATGCATGTGTAGATAAATGAGGGAGAGGTATGCAAGAAAAGTGCCTACTCATGTGAGCTAGGTGAAAGGGACTTTCCCAAAGCAGTGAAAGTGTTGAAGCAAATCCACGTATTTATATTGGAAAATAAGTTGAAGTGTTCAAGAGAAAGTGAAAGCTCGTTTAAAGTAATAATAAATTTTGTCTGTGCATTTCTACAGTCGAATGAAGGAAAGATTTGAGTTACTTATGCAAGACTCCAAATTGTTTATGCATACCTTAATTAATGATGAATTCCTAGTAGAAAAGAAGGGGCGCTTAAGAACCCAACAGAGCAAGTTCTGAAAATTTTCTCCATTAGCCCTGCCATGATGCTGTATAGCAGTGAGGCAGTGAGTGCGTGGGTACTTCTGAGGGACTTATAGGTGCAACCTCCTACGTACACTCAACTTAGTTGTGTTCCTTCAAAAATATAAAATGGAAATGGGGAAAGTTTCCCTCTCGTTGAGTCGTTGAAAGACAAGAAGACAAGTTGTAATATTTTACATAAATTTTATCCGACGCCTCTACGTCATTCCTAGTCTACAAAATCAACTTTGGACTTGTTCCCTCTTTCTTCAACTTGAACAACTGCTCTACGACAACACATTCAATTCTCAACTCAACTTCACTTCCAAAATCCAAACAAAACAGAGAACAACAACTACAACAACTACCCACAAATCCAAGATTAAATTCACGCATTTTGATTCTCACAAACAGTCAAAGAGCCACACGTCTCTTCCCTAGTAAATAATACACATTTAAATTTTCAAATACTTCATACGAGGTTCCTTGAACTTGTCAAAAGAAGCAAGTTATACGCTTTCACCCGCCAACTAAGACTCCACTCATCGTCAAGGCAAGAGTTATGTTATGAGAGCATTTATTTATTTATTTGTTTTAAGAGTCTTTCGTGTGCAGTAAATGGAGTAGTAAGTACCTTTAAATTATTGTACGCAAACCTAGTGTTATCGTCACTACCGTCCAGGATTGAGGGAGCCAGTTTGAGAAAAAGAGAGAGTGTGACAATGGCAATGGCAGTGGCAATGAAAATAAAAAGTGAAAGTGTAGGCCTGCTCTACATCGTGAGAGAAAGCTAAGGATGAAGGTGGGTATAAATTCTATTATTATCTTATCGTTCCCTCAACGCGAAAGGGAGTCGTTAATATTCGACCAATGATCTCCCTTCCATCAACTTTTAATCAAGATTCCATCCAGTGTCCAGCTCGATGAGTGCTCCACCAGTTTTTTTTGGAGCTGACTCCCTTCGAGATTTCTTTATCAGACAAAGTTTCCTTTTCCTTTTCTTTGGCTGCCTTCTCCTTCGTATTTCCTTTGGGTTTTTGAATTGGACGCACAATCGTATCTCTATTTTGAGGTTTAGGATGAAAGTAACCACCAGTACTTATGGCTTTTTCGTACTTCCTATGAGCCCATTCATTTATTTTTTTGTTTTCTCTCCAGAATCCAGAATCCAGAGTAGAGGTATGTTTGGGAGTAAGGGAGCATGTACATCTATGTGAACCTACAATGGGGGATTGAAATATAATGGGATCGCTTAGATTTTACTTTCCACATCTCAATTCATGATCAGTAAAAGTAAAAGAGGAAGAAGAAAAATAATGGTTGGATACTCACTCGATGGCTTTTCTTTTGTTTGTTGGGGGAAAAAATCAAGTTGGTCATATAAATGCTCAATGCTGGATGATAATAGATAAAAGCTTTTGTTATCATCAACATTTTTTTTTTCAAACAATTTCTTTTTGTCTTGCCATTGCCAAACTCAAACTACCTACAAACTCAAGGATTAAGCTTTCTGATTAAGGCTATCTCAACATGTAGGGCTCAACCTACGTCCCTACCTACACACACATACATTCTGTCCCTCCGCTGGAAATAATAAGAAACCCAAGCTTATGCTCTATTATAAATGATCCTGGATTCAAGTTATTGATCAACTTCGCTCCAACTCATATCTTTTATCACATCATGAGAGTGAGTTTGCTATATCTATATAGTTACAGTGTACATAGATATACACACCTAGGTACACACTATACCTTTCCTCATCACATCAACTTTATGATGGGAACAACAGAGAACTTCTTATCGTAGTTTTTCCCACAAGTTCACGTGCGTATGAGAAGTAAATGTATATAATTACTTCATGTAGGGTTTTATATTACAGTATAGGCGGCACTATATATCTATGATCTACTATCCCTATACATATAGGGATAGACGCTGACTGGTACTGGCACTGGCACAGGCTGCATAATTTCAATTTCTAGTCCAGACCCGCTTTAGCTAATCGTAAAGTGTCTTTCAACTCGTCTCTTGTAACCAGCAGCGGAGTGTATTATGCATAAAGGGGAAGACAACGTGTGTTTTGATTGCTTCTTTAGCCCGGATTAAATGTACCTAGGTAGCCAGTTTATACATGTAAGATTTCTTTCATCTTTTTTTTTACACCATCTTCTCATGAAGAAGGAGGAATGTAAGTTTAAGTGCCTAAAGGCTATAGTCTGGAGTGACGTACATACCAGGGATCCTGCTAAATAAAATAAGATGCATAATGAAATAAAGGAAGTGTATTTACATACATTGTAGGTAACCTACATAGCTAAAGGTAGGTAAGGTAGGGGCTGCATTAGAAAAAAATCTGTTCTTTACAAAGAAAATTAGGAAAGGAGTTCTTGTAAGGAGATAAAAAGCTAAAAAAAAAATCCTGAATTATTATGTCCCTGGTGATTAGCATAAAAAACATGGATGATGATGAGAGACGGAGGTACCTATAGACGTCCATGTAGATGTAAAGTGTGTGCGTCTTGATGGAAAATGAAATGGATACAGATTAGATTTCCATGCTCAAACTTTCATCGTCTTTCACAGCCTCTCAGTATGCACATAAAATAATCCATCCTGTAAGGGATTTAGTGCAAGAATCATCACTGCTCACGCTATACTCTACAACACACACACACACATAAAAATGAAGCTCCTCTCAAATTTTCAATTTAATTCAATTTCAGCTCCAATTCCAATCTCAATTTCAATCCCAAACTCTCCTTGGGCAGCCGCCTCCTAATTACTCTCCAAGATTTAACCATTTGGAATAATAAATTGAATTAATCTTATATATCCTTTACCCTATATGCATATACTATCGTCTCCACGGAAAACTTTCTGTCAAAATTTCTACGTAATTCAAAATCACAAGGCAGCATTGATAATAATAATTAGTTTTTGCTTTCCTATTACATTTTCGCATGAAAGAGCAGCCGTAACACTAGGTATATAGCTTGGGTGGCTGTAGTACCCATTACGTGCATACATAAGTATGTGGCTGCTATCAACATTTTAGTGCGTGTGTTTAGTGCAACAGTTCACACTATCTACGTATCAAAAATGAATAATCGTGCTAAATTTGAAATTTGCATAGATTTGCAAAGAAACAGAGGGTTCGGCATGCCTTTCTTTAGACATTTAGCATTGCTAAGTCCAAAATCGTTTTTCTAGATAATTAAATCGATCCCAGTCCAGAGCCATGTATGTAGATACAGTAAAACATACGCATTCCATGTAAACACAATTTCGGACATGCATAATACATAATACTCTCAGTTGTACAGAACTTGGAAAAAAAATCTACAGCTCACTACAGCCAGCTGCGTGGCGATGGCTTCCATTGCTTGGGCACTGACCAACCCTGCCCTGTAAAAGAGTAGTTTGTACGTGTAGCCAAGTGATGTATATTGAATAAATGTGTGTGTGTGTGTCCTCTGTGACACTGCATGTGTGTGTGTTATTTGACTTGTTTTTGTTTGGTTGGTCCGACTGAAGATTTTTGAGTTTGCCCAACCAGCGGTGGTGAAGTATGGGAGGCCTGGAATAATGCGGTGCAATGGAGGCTTTCCCGTTGGTTGTGCTCTGTGTGCTCTGTCCGAGTGAGTTAATATTGGCGAGGAAAGGACGAGAAAGAACAGTTGGAGAGGATTATTTGCCTCTAATTGAATTGAAAAAGGGAAGTGGTAGTGGAGGAAGCTAGTAAGATATTTAACCGCACACGCCTCTCCATTCCAGTCCACACAGACACAGATGGTCAAGGGGAAGTGAGAAGGTCTGGAGGAGCGTCTGCTGCTCTCCAGTTAAATATAAATACAATCCTGTCTCCAGCCTCGTCCCAACCATCCCATCCAGTGCAAGTAGAGGCCCTCCGTAATATGTCGTTAGACAAGATGCAAAATGATTCAAATGCAAAGCGACCCATCTACAGCTTTCAATGTAGTAATAATCAATAATAATGTATTTCACTGAATCAATCTGACCTTGGCCTATACAATATTTGTTCAAATATAAAGTTGTATCACGGAACTGTAAGCGATCTAAGCTTTAAAGCGGAGCCAAAGAAATTGTTTTTGTGCACATTTTCACAATTGTTGTATCGGTTGAGTTGTTTTGAACCTATTGTGTCACAATACAGTTTCTATCCTATCTAAAGACATTGAATGGTTGAGATCTTCGTTTGTAGATTTAAACAAACAATTCATAGAGGGCTGTAAACTCTTTAAAAATGGGCAAAACTGACTAGTGAGGTTTGCATTTTTCAATGAAATATTTAACTATGCAGTTAGGACAAAAGTACCTATGTATTGCATTATTTATTTCCATATTTTTCAAAAGTGCAAGGGACATTTTTGCACACTTTGTAAAAGCTACAAAATTTCAAAGTGTTTGAACAATTTCTAAAAGAGTGTAAATTCTATTGGGCCACTAATTGTCTGTAAATAGGAGCTTCTTGTCAGTTTTATACTGACAAAATATTAAGTTGTTTTGCAAATGGGGTGTAAAGACGTATTTGGAGTTGTGTGGTGTTGGATTGAAGCATGTTGCATGTTGAGTGACGATGTGCCAGTGAAGTGCCGTTCTGTCCTGCAGTGGAGGAGTCCGTCTAAGTGAGTATGGGAGAGGAGAGTGCCTGAGCGCCCTTAAAGAAGGAAGGTTGGGAGACGCGTGTGTTGGTTTGAGCTGCAATTGAGTGCGGGATGCGTGGGCAACTGTGCTCGTGGCCTCATCTGGCACTTGGACCCACTCGTCAGTTGAATAGCGTCAGCTGTGTAATTGAGGTAGTCGCAGTTGCTTCTTCACGTGCTTCCCCACACAGACAACTCAACCTTCCGACGTCCACAGACATTCGATACTCACAATCAGCTCCTTCCTTCCGACGATACGAATCCCTTCCTCCACACACATCTCAGCTCAAGTGCTGTCCACAATGCAATGAACACACTCCGACCTCCTATCAAATTCCTCCCAGACCGCCTGTCAGTCCGACCAAGGTGTGATGCTCATGCAGGGAAAAGAAAGAGATAGTCAGTTCAGAGATACGAAGAGAACGTGCAGCTCAAAGGAAGGCAGAGATGGCTTTGTCAAGGTGGGATGCACATCGCGGATCAAGAAGCATTCTGTCCAAGCATTAAGTCCATCCATTTTGAAGTCAACACAATTTACACTTATCAAAAACATTAAAACTGCTACGTATTATTTACACTTTTCAAAAAAATATCTTAAAACTAGGTATGTACGTACTTTGTGTGGACTTGAGTCACAACAACATTGCTAAGTACACGCACAATGCTTCTTCACCCACGATATAAGAGACTGTACCGTGTTTCCTATGCCTTTTCCTGGGATTTGGTTGTAGTTGTAAGTGAGTTGAATGGATGAGGACTGGAATGGAAGTTGTGTGTATGTATGGAGTGCAGCTGGAATGTGTTCCTCGTAGGAAGTGAAGGAATCTATAGGAGCCTAGGTGGGTTGTGGAGGGCATAGAAAGTGTGGGCTGAGTGCCTCTCGGTTGCACGGAGGCAGTGAGTCCAGGAGAGCCAGACTTTGCCGTGGAGTGATCAGTTGTAATGGAGAGATGGAGAGGGGCAGACGGTGCGGTGTCTTGCGTCCTCAGAGCCCAGCAGAAAGGAAGGGAAACGACGGCAATGACGACCCCACAAAATTTCATCTGCTCTCAGTCCGTCCTTCCACTTAATAATGAACGTGTATGTAACTCTACCTTCACACTCGCCAGCCCATCACCCGTCCCAATACATACATACATAGGTAGGTACACCTTGACTGGCGATGAAATACCAAAAAAAGTTGGATTTTGGAGAAGCAGCCTGTGCAGAAGCAGAAGCAGGAGCAGACGGGAAGGTAATTGAGGAAACGTGGACACAAAAAATATGAAGACAGGCAGGAGCAAGGAATTACTCATAGATGAAGGGGTATCCTCACTTAACCTTCCCAACAGTTAACCAATCCTCCCAATCCTTACCTCACACACCAACAATCTCACCTTCCCACAACATAGCTGTACACACACACACTCACTCACTCCGTTTAGAAACATTCTTTGAAAAAATTAAGAGAAAAACACACGCTCGTCCTCAGGACCACTGGTTACAGGTTTAAAAACACTTCCCCTCCCCCAATTGAATTACTGTGCTACCATAGCCACCACGGTCACGGTAGCGGACGAAAATATATGTGTGTCTATACCCACTGTACGTATATGAGGGCATCTTTAAAAAAATGGGATCTCGGAGGTAGTTTATCCTTATGAATTAATGTGCGTGATATGGCTCATTGTACTGGGTGCTGGTAACCGGTGGCTGCGTACTCGTATAGTTAATCGTGTCTCTAAATCTTGAGGAGAAGACAAAACTACAAGTCAAGAGATGGAAAAGCAATTATTTCCTTGTAAAAATTCTCTTTCTTCATTCCATTGTGATTATGATTAGAAATTTAGAATACTTGAGCAGCTTAACATTCTTGAGTAGAAAAGGCGGAAAGTAGGAGGAACTTTGCAATAAATCTTTGAGCCCAAAGGATTTCCACCACCTCATACACACACACACCAACAAACCGAAGCCAAGCCAACCCGAACCCACCTTCCGCCCTGTGTACCTATACATATAGATATGTGCATGGTTATCGTGGATGAAGAAGCATTGTGGCCTAAGTCCAGTCCTCCCTTCAAAGCATTGTGACGCAAGTCCAGGGCAGTCCGTCTAGTTTCTTTTTCACTGCGATTAAATCAATCTAATTTCAGCTGTGTGATTATAAAAAAAGCAAAATATCTTTTAGCTCATTTTTCCCCAAAATAGTACAACTGTCTCAAAAATATGTGCCTACATATATAAATGGGACAATCACACTTTCTTAAATGCACTGAATTAGCTAATTACAAGTTTTCAAGAGCAGTAAAACTGCTAATTACACTCTCTCAAAAATATTAGGACTGCTTATTACACTTTTTTGAAAATAGTAAGTCAAAACAAATAATAGCTTAGAAACAAATGTGTGTAGATAAAAGTAGTATTTACACTTTTGTAAACACTTGGGTTCAAAAAAGTTGACCATTTGGGACTTGGACTTACCCCAGAATGCTTCTTCACCCACGATATGCGGTGTGTGTGTGTGTGTGTGTGACAGTGCCTTTGCTGTATGGATATACTAAAGACTCAGCATCCCTGTGTGCTCTCTGGTTTATTACACTTTGAATGGAACCACCACATTTTACTTCTTATTAATTTCCCGAGGAAATGAGAAAAAAAAGTTTTCAAAGAGAAAAAGAAATAGAAAACTCAGTTTCTCGACTTAATGGTCTTTTGTGACTCTCTCTCTCTCTCTCTCCCCGATATAGTCTTATATAGGATTTTTCTCGCTCTCTCCCTCTGAATTTGACTTGAATTAAAAAATCAATTAAATCCTGAGTGAAAAAAAAATATAATCATTTTTCATTTTGATTCAAAAGAAATTGGAGTTTTAAGGTGATTTCTTGATCCCAATGTAGAAAGAATGTGAAGCAATTTGAAAGCACTATAGACTAATTTGCTTTCTTCCTCAACGTCAGACACATCTCCATACCCGGGAACATCACCAATTCTACCGCCGACACATCTACATCTCTAATAGCCGCCAGACAATAAGAGCAGGGTTATGAAAATAAAAGTGACAATAAAAATGAAAATAAAAAAAAGGAAATAATTACATCACTATTCCCTGGAAAAGGGAATTTTCAACGATAATTATTATTATTGTTTTTATTTCTGTCTTCTGACAGTCTTCTAGCCAAAGTACGGACGGACCCATACAACTTACGTCAGTCAGTTGTACTAAGAGGCTAAAGGGGGAAGCGTTTAAAAAAATTGTATAATAGACTGGAATGCAGCAGTAATGTGAACAGTTTGCGTATAAAGCTTAAAAGTACAAAAATATTGAGGATTTTTTTTAGTGTATCGACGATGATGTTGATGCTGTATCGACTATAGATATAAGCACCTACTTAGCATCCCATATTATGTGTATGCTGTATATATACATATTTATTCCCTTGCTTTTGCATCATTCTTATTCCATTATGAGGGCCTTCCATATATGACGTTTTCGTTGGAAAAAGTGTCAAACCATAAAAATATTTTAGAAAAATGTATTTCAACTTTTTAAAGCACAAAAATGTATTTGCAGTTTTGAAAAAATTCGTTTACCTATTTCCCGTGCCATGGAAATATGTGAAAGGCCTGTTGAGCTGTTCGTACGAAGCCATGAAGCGTGAGCTGTGGGCCGGAGGAGTTGAATGTTGAATTCAATTTGAGAACTTGAGTGGGTTACACGCAGTTGAAAATGAGTGCGAAGAGGAAAGTAGGAAATTAAGCGTCTCTCTCGTGCACTATTTATGTAGATTGTGTGGAGAAAGTGAAAGGGAGAGTTCGGAGTTGAGAGGAGGAACGACTGTGCTTGCATTTAAAATCCGGCAATAAATGGAAATAGAAGTAAAATTTGGGAATGGTCCTCGTTAGCCTTTCAAACTTGAGCCTTTATGTAATGTGACAGTTCCAGTGTTTTTTAAAGAGACATTCTGTCTGGATTTATAATCGAGTGAAACATAATTTGGTTGACTCAATTCTCCATCAAAATTTACTATGTACTTCTGCTCTGTCGTTGCTCCGAGCAGAACGATACAGTTATGCAGTCAGTAATGACACTTACACTCTCTCCTAACAAGCACTACACTTGCTAAGAGCCTTGCAAATATGCGCTCGCAGTTTCTCAGCTGGAGGAACCCTTTCAAAATAGTCACGTATGACTATGACATTTTACAAAGTAGAAAAACATGAAATATCCTTTTTTTAAAAAAAGTTCTAAATTTAAAATTTATCTTTTAAAAACTGCAAAAATGTAATGTAAGCTTTATCAAAAATAAGCATAAAAATGCAGAATTTACTTTTCAAAAACTGCTAATAATATATCTACGCCTTTAAAAAAAATCATATTACATCATTACGGGAAAGGTGCGATATATAGTGATTTAAAAAATTCATTTTGCATTTTCACGAC
>JAQFZC010002712.1:0-21712 GCA_034695205.1 Dicyrtoma fusca
ATATTCATAATAGTAATAACAACTAACATGTGAATGTTGCTATGGGCAACATCCACTATACCACATCAATATATATATTATCATTGTGACGTTATTATTTGTACATATATATTTTTTTATTTCAAACCTGTTTTGATGTAGGTACATACATACATAGCTGAATATACAAAGGTAATTTGAACTAAAGCAAGAACAGTATTCGAACGTGTAGGTTAGTATAGATAAATTGCATTAGGTTCAATGGTAGACAGCTCATTTTAATTAGAAGTAGTTCATTTTTTTTTAAATAACTCATTGTACGTGACAGTAACTTTAAAATGTGATACCTAGTATTTATGGCTCGCGATTATACATACATGTACGCTGAATAATATAACATATTATAGTTCTCTGTCAACAGTCAAACATAACGAAATTGCATTTCCAAAATACACTTGGGGACCCTTCAAGATCATTAAGTTGATGCTCAAAGAACAGGATTATAAGAAATAAACTCAAAATTATCTTAAGCTTTGCATACCAATTAAGGTAAAACTTTTCCATCTGACTAAAACCTACGAATACAAAACTTTGATCAGCGGTGCGGTGTTTTATTAAGTATTCTGACGATACCAATGATCGTTAAAGCCCATAACTGCATAATGTACCGTTACCCGCTGTAGGTGAGTTAAAATTTAATTAGAAGCAATTCAATCGGCACAGCGTATATATATTAGTATATGTACGCTTTTTTTGCCAACAAGTTCAAAACAACCAGTGAAGTGGTAACTGTAAAAATGTAGCCTGAACGTAAATAATTTTACTTTTTTTTTCTATTTTCATCGTATAACCAGATAAAAATCGCTATTACTATCTCCTTAATGTGATTCCATAGCAACAATCAAAATGTATCAAATTAGCCGATGACATAGATGGGCTTAAAATCCTTGCTTCCCCCATACCACTCTGGAAGTTGATTCACAGGGAAACGTTTCGCTAGTTTGGGGCCCCATTCATATTTGTTAGTCCCATAGATGTCCAGTTTCCCCGAATAATGTCTAATAAAGGAGAGTATACCATTTAGAAAAATTTCTGAAACGGCGTTCACTGGAATTAAAAAGTGGAGTCATTAATTAATTCATATCATTAAACTCAAAGGTACGGGTAGCATTAGTTTTGTAACCCGTAAACTACAATATAATGCAAGCTTACTATTTATGACGATTATTCTGGCTATATAGCGGTCAATATACTCCTTGTAGTTTCTTGACTGGTGTAAGAAGAATTCAAATACTAGAAAAATCAAATTAAAATTTTGAAGTTACTAGGTTACTACTAATTTCAACCAAATCAGCGAGTATGTACATACTTAAGCTTGAAATTCTTCATTTGAGTAATTTAACCAAAGTAATTACATAATTAACCTATTCGATCCCGTAGAAAATCTGGGTTGAAGCCTTGCATGTCAATGATTCGGTAATGTTGATGAACGGGATGCTCCGTCGTACTTCTTAGTGCTTGAGATTTCAGACAAAGGTAGGCTAAATGTCGTACGTACTTCTTCAACAACTCTGTCTTCATTTTCCCCCCTCTTAAATATTTCCCCCAACTGTATCTGCCCCATTCCAAGGCCCAAACTGACAAACACAAGAACGAAAGAAGAAAAATTTCAATTTTTGCTCGACGCTACGTAAAAAGTTGCCAACAGACTCCGTAAATAGTAAACAGAAAGATAATATAATAGTTTTAAACCTTTAAAAGAGGCTGCGCGGCTGTCCATTAAAAATTAATTAACTGATATAGTGATACATAATCTCAAAAGTATTTTTAACAATAAATTAGGATTACTTGGTATGCTTTGATTATCGAACCCAGATAAATACGCAGGCAGATCTCGTTGGATATCCAGAGAAGGCACCCAAGATTCTTCCGAGTCCCTCCATCCAGGAATTAGAGTCTATAAAATAATTATTAAATTATTATCAACCGAGTGATTTTGACTTTTCATTAAGGTGGATGATCAATGATCACTATAGTGGCGAAAACGTAACTGAGTAACTTAACTTACCAGGTCCACATCGCTTAAAACTCCGGCTGCAAAAATTGCGTCTCTGCCGCGATCTGTGATATTTTTTAAGGGTGGTGGTGTTGTGGTAGGAATAGTTGTTGTTGTAGTTATAGGAGGTTCTATTGTAGTTTCACTAATTAAATTAGAATCTGCATCGGACACTTCCAGAGCACTTTCTGTTGAATCCTCACAAAAGGCGACTTGTAATATCGTAAAGATTATATTGACAATTAAAATAGAATTCCAGTGGCTTGTCCCCATAGTGGTATTTCTAGTTAATTTTGTCCAATTTGTAAATTATTCTTATTTTCCTCACAATCTAATAAGTAAACTCAAAGGCAGCTAATGGATTTTAAGTTTTAATCATTGTAGCTATAAAATATACTTTACCCCCTATTATAGATAGCACTGGAGACGAGCCGAGACTAGTGAATGAAATGTCTTGAAGCTATCGATATGATTAGGGTTGGTTTGAGACCTTAAAAGTAATTATGCATTACATAGCACTATGCGTACAATAGCTGGAGATAGTCAGTTTAATAATATATGTATAATTATCTTACCTTCGGAAACTTCACAATACGATGAGATTCTGGGCTCTGCTCTGGACACTGTGTGCTGCTGTTTACTTTGCAATTATGCAGAGAACAGGTTATTGTAAAATCTACGTTATTAATTGAAACTTGTTTTTTATTGGACTGCCTTATCAGATATGCGCCTTTGCAATTAAGTGTAATACCTACGCATACAGTGCGGAAATACTACCTGTAATTCATTCCAGACTTTTTATTTAAAAAAAAGTACATGACGTCTGCTTAAGTTGAAGCCATACAAAATTTCTGAGCGTGCAATTCAAATAAAGTCCAGGAGAAGGAAAGTGGTGGTGGTATAAAAAATAAAATGCCACCTATCAAATGCACAGAATGTCGTATGCACATAATATAGTTAATTAAGTCATAATAAAGTCATTATAGAACTTTAAAATTAAATCAACTGTAAAGAGAAGACTTTAAGCCCCACCTCATATTTCCTCAACATGGGCCCCATTGTGTATTTGACAAGAACTTGAGAAGTTCAGCGAATAGATTTTTTAGATTGCAAACTGCATTTCAGGTGAAATTTGACCATGCCCTGGAGTTAATGTAACTTGTTCCACAAGTTTTAAGAGTGACTAGTGTGATTATGCTTATCTAAGGAGCTATTTTTGTGGTTAAATACATTTTCAGCATTAGAGTTGGATCTTAAGTTGGCCATACTCATTTTTAATATAAATAATGTTGAAATAATGTTTTCACTCCTACATGGAAAACACTTTATTTTAACAACAAAAACGTTAACGAATCCAACCCCCTCAATTTTCAAATTATTATGGTTAGGTTTAAAAATGAAAATAACCCAAAGAATCATGTATTATTCTTATCGTGGTTCCGCACTAGAGACTTGTAGTAATTTTTTAAAACTGAAAATTTTGGTCGATCTGCAGGATTAGTGCTCCAGCAGAGTTGCATAGTATCATATCTGCAATGCAATGGTATTTAATTCATGTAATTACTGCTGCTATAACGAGAATATCAATAAGTAAACAGTAACTGTTAGCTACGCAGTGTAATGTGTACAATAATTACATATAGCTAGGTACATTAATTTCAATAAACTTACATATTAGCTGGGGTATTCTTTGGCTTCTTCAGTCGTAACCCGTTAGAAAGCTTTTCATGAAAATCCAAACTCCAAGTTTGCCCAGGATAAGGTGTTTCACCCATTGAAAATATTTCCCATAGCGTCACCCCAAATGACCAGACGTCAGACTCAGTTGAGAATTCAAAGTAGCGCAAGGCCTCGATTGCAAGCCAACGCCATGGGAGGGGTGCCTAAATTTTTAAATAGTGAAAAAATGAAAATAAAATTGGCAACTTTTGTAAAACAAAGAATAAATAATTAAGCAACAAAAATGAATGAGTTCTTTTTTATTAAAATGTCAAAGAATTTTTAAAAGTATAGCAGTATACAAACCTGCTGCTTTTTAACGTATTGAGTGTATCCATACAACTGTCTTGAAAGTCCAAAGTCGGTAATCTTCATGATGTCGTGTTTAAACACTAGAATATTTCTTGCCGCCAAGTCCCCATGAATAACCTACAAGTAACGGCAGTAACAAGTTTTCGAAATTATTTTATGCGCTATACCATTCCCTATCAAAACAACTGGCTAGCAATGAAATTATTACAAGGCTAATAAAAACTAGTTGCTACCTTCTTTTCAGCTAAGTATTCCATCCCATCCGCAATCTGCATACACCAGTAAGTTAAAGATTTTGTCGTTACAGGTTCTAAACAGTTCACTTGTGAGAATCTATTTAAAAAAATGACATGATGTTGTAAACAAGCTTATTAAAGTTATGACTGACTCCCATAAATTATTGTCGCGTAAGTTATCTTTCAAATTTAACCTTAAACTATTCGAAATTGCACGCGGGTGAGTTTTACTGATTTTTCTAGTAGCCATGCTCATTAAAATATTATTTCCCTCTCCGTTTGGAGAGTAAAGGAAATCCTCATCGAGTTTTCTTAAGTAGGAATGCAAGTTACCCACAGGACTCAATTCTATTACGGAGTACACAATTCCTAAGAAACAATGCAAAAATTAGTTTTACAATATGCATAGCACATAGGTATGCATGTATGTACATACATAGGTAATTAGTTTAAACCACATAGTCAACGTTATGTTGACAAGACTTACGTTCCTTTATTCGACTGACGACAGCACCCTTAAAGCCAACCACGTGAGGATGTTTTCCTATATACGCTTGGATTTTTAATTCCGCCAGAAGTGCTTTCACGTATGCAACGTCCGTATTTGATTTCGTGGTCTTCACAGCAACAGCTTCTCCATGCAAAAAGCCTCGGTAGACCATTCCAAATTCCCCTTGGCCAAGAAGGGAACTTTGAGCTGCAATTTGTAAAATATATCTCAAGCTTTCACAGTATGAAAAATTCTATGTAATTAATTGCATATGTCTACATGGTTAGTTGTAGCGTACCTATGTTAGTTTATACTCACCTATAATTAAATCCTTGTCAGAAATGATGTAGTTTCTATCAAAGCCCATACATTTAGCCATCTCAGGCCCCGCCACCACTCCAGAACCAGGTCTGCCGAGCGTAAAATACTGAATTTCGTCCTCTGTTAAATTCCGCATGGAGTCCTACAACACAACCACAATTAATTAATTAATTTAACATAGTCAACAGTATACGTTTGTACTTATATTCATGGCCTAAAAATCCGACATCGGATACCAATATTTTTACTGCTTACTTTCGTGATTTGGTACTTTATTAGGAAATAGACAAGTACCCCAATTAACATACAGAATACAAAACCAGCCAGACATAGTATAAGGATAGACATGGAGCTCAGAGATCCGTCTAGAAAAATCATACAAATATACTTAAGTGGATTAAAAGAAAATGCAGGTATGTACAACCGTATGGGTTACGAATTTATAATGGCAAATTATAAAATCATTGGAATTATTGTAGTATTAACTCACCGTCGATGTCCACAATGAAATCCACGGATTTGTTCCCGAATCGATTTTTGGCAATGCAGGTGTACTTCCCTGCAAATTCATTCCTTACTTTTGGAAAAGGCAGCGTGGACTCACCCTCCAGGGTCTTAGTAAACTTTATAAGAGCTTCCATTGACTACAATAAAAAGAAAAGTTGGCATACATTTCAACTTTATCAATTATTAACAATTACTTTTTAATTTGCATTATACTGCGCTGTGGCATAATATAAATAACAGTTGACGGTTGAGGTCGAACCTCACTTGGAAATATCCAACTGATTTCAGGCTTTGGATCCCCTTTAGCTGAACAATGAAGAACTTGATTCGACTCGCCGTGACGAAAAGTTATATGAACGCTTGAGTTTGATTGCTCAATCGTTGGTAGTACGGGATCTGTAGTTAGGGATTAGAGACTAAGGTACTTAATAACTGTCACTGTGCAACAACGAAAGTATTTGTAAATTCCTTTTAATCGTAAAGATAATAATGATTGAAACCTTTGGCATCAAAAGCAATCGACACATTAATCCAGTCCTTAGAATTGTATTTGGGAGCCATGCAAACGAGACCTGTCATTTCCTTTGTCAAATTAACAGCGATATCTTTCTGTGAAAATCCAAGATACTCATACTCTAACAATGAACGATCACCTGGAATTTTTCAAAGAATATTATTACTAGTACGACCATTAATTATGACTGTTCTTCTCATTGTACTTATATTCACTTATAAATTCAACGAAGCAGTGAATAGCGAATAGTGAGGGCTACCTTCTGGCAAAATACGGTCTAAAAGAAGAGGAGGTTTATTTTTGAACATGGCAACAAATTTAATGTTTGAAACCAAGAGAAACGTTGAGATGGTACATCTGAATTTTGTGGACTGGTAGGTATAAAAATGTTCTTCAACTGTTTCTACTCTGATCACAGCATGTGTCGGATATGGATCACTTTTAAAGTCTGTAATTATACAAAAATTGAAACAATTATACATAAAACTAACATCTGAAGCCGGAAACACTCTTTCCTCAACATGCATTGTGTATGTAGGTATTTATTAAGAAAAATGGACGCTTTATGAATTTTTTCCCAAATCATAAAAGCACACTAAAGGAGTTAATTAGACTATTTAAGTAATGCATTTTATGATCTTCTGAATAATACAAAATAAATACTTAAATGCTCACAGGATAATCGGTCTAGTCCAATGAAGTAATAATTGTAGATGGAGAGATTTTCTTCTGGCAGTATGCAAACTGCCAGCCCTGTAGGATATGGATTTTTAAGCGCCCCACTGCAATGAAAAGCAGTAAACTGCACAAACCAACCAAATGTATACATAACAGAATAAATTAGGTACATAAAAATGTACTTACCTCGCTAACGTTACGGAAATTTCTTGTTTCTCAACGTAATGATTAAGCCAGCACTAAAATACAATATAGGACCTAATTGAAATTAAACTATAAAGTGTACATATGTATTTATATAGGAAAAGTGTTTCCTTATACCCTTGTTTTCAGTTTTTAGACACTCTAACACAGTACTTTACAAACTCAAGTTATGTATTTTTGTAAAAGCATACTTTAGAATTTTAACCTTGTCAAAACAGGCTCTCAACCAGTCACATTCACGAGGGGAAGTACACCGAATCATTTTTAAGAACATAATTTTTGTAATGCCATTAAGCGAGCAGAAAATATCTAATTGCTTCTCCGTATCATCGCCTTTCCCGTCGGTTAAACTTCCCGTAAATAGTTTTAGTTCACTTCCAGTTGCTATAGTATCCGGTAGTGAAGAAAAAAACAAGTAGAATAAACACAAGTAATCATTAAGTTCCTACATACCGTAAATATTCCATTAACTCCCCGGGGAGTTATTAACAAAAACAGAGCCCAGACAGGGGAGTTAATAGAGGTGGGGAGTTATTGCATATTTATAGATTTGTATGCATTAAAAGCATGTGCGTACATATGCGCTGCCGTATTAAATGCATTATAGACTGGGGAGTTATTGGAGGTCGGGAGTTATTAGCATTTTTGAGTTTTTTACTGGGGAGTTATTAGAGGTGGGGAGTTATCAGAGGTGGGGAGTTAATGGAATATTTACGGTAATTAATTAACGTTTGACTTTTAATAATTACATGCATGACGGTGAGAGCTCAGTTTTTTATAGTAAACTAATACATAGTTGTAATCACTCGGTACACATCGATACGTTTGGTCCGAAGCGTTGGTTCCCTGAACAATGAAACCTTTTCTTGGGTCATAGGGACCTACTATGCGACTTGGATTCACAGGTTCGTATTGAAAAAGTTCTGTCTGTCAATTAAAAAAGGAACAATTATTAGAGAATAAATAAATGTACCTACTTATGAATCATACAATTACCTAACTACATGACATAGACGACAGCTGGCAGACGTTTGAAATATTTAAAAAATACTTTAAAAACATGTTTAATTGTATACTTCCTGCTCCAGCGTCGCCTTAACGTGGGGATAATTGGCTATGCATGGAATATTCAATTTCCCACTTATGTTTTCCAGCAGCACAGCACCCTCCGCATCATAACCGAAAGTAACCAGTTCTGACCCATCTAGTTTGAAATTAAATTAAACAACATACATACTCAACAAATGTAAATTTTATCACTTCACTGAACGCACATTTTACTACTTAATACACAAAATTTCTATGTTTAAGAACACGAATTTTTCAAGGTCGAAAGGAATCCTAACCCTGAGCAAAGACAAAAATTTCTGCAACTGGGGCCGCTGCTGAGTTTCCGATGCTCTTACATCTGATCCAGCCACTAGTTCCAGCTTCAATAATCAATTCAAATGCATTGATAAATGTTAAATTGTCCAACTGAAGTGGATTCTGATCGTACCTGCGGGATTCTTTGTAAATGGCGTCTTTCTGAAACAATAAGCACTTGATTACATACATACCTATTGGTACTTAAAATTGTGAATTGCGATTATGAGTTGTATTTTTAAAATTTACAAGTCGCAATTCAAATACATAGTGACTGTGAGTACAATTACAACCAAATACTTGTAACTAATGTGAAGTATTAAGTATTGATATTACAATGCAACACACAATTATATTTTCAAAACGACCGTTTCACGTTTTTCAGAGCAAAACAATGTGTAGCGCTTTCAAAACATCGAACTTAAAATTACCCACCGTTGGGATAATTGTTGAATTCCAAAAAGTTAAGTAGGGTGCTTCACACGTTAGCCTGAGGCGATCTCCTCGCTGTCCTAAAACTGTGTTTTCCGTTTCATTGGAGTGCTCTCTGTCCACAACTTTAAAACAAGGCCCGGAATTTAAATTCACACTCTGAGTGTCTAATACACATTTTTCGTCCTCATCTTCACACGAATTTCCATCCCCTAATTCAAATGGTAACGGATCATCTTCCCCAAGGCAACTCACTTGTCTCTCTTGAATGATTTTTATCACTGGGGTAACTAGTGTTGAATTTTGTTTCCCGGGGTCAAATTGTCCGTATGTAATAGTACTCCACAAAAATAAATGTAAATTGAAGTAAACTACAAGAAAATATGGCATTCTGGCGATAATCATCGCAGCTGTAGCTACTTCGAACTATCAAAAAAATGAGTTTTGTGCGAATTTGACTGGAAACGTAATTATTATTTTGGGAGCAACTTTCAGTTGGAATTCGAATTACTAAAAGATACACACGAGATATAATTACGAGATCAAACTCGCTCTACAACTACAATCAGGTACATCATTAAGTTTTATGCGGCATGGAAATTCTACTGGATATCAAAACTGACCAGGGAGACATAGAGACTGTGACATTCCCAATTATTAAGTTTCATAAGGAAAACACAATAATTATGAACTTGTTTACTTTTTGTGTGATTGTGTGGCACAGGAAACTTTTGTGGAAAATGTCTAATGAAATGAAGGACATGTCATCAGAAATGAAACCAACTTCAGATTAAAATTTTGCGTAAATACACATACCTATGTACAGGATAGTCGAACTGGGAGCTAATCATACATCTATATAGTGAGTACATTATACAAACTAATTAATTATTAGTAGAGTGAGAGTGGCAAACGTCGACCAATTGAAAACTCCACACTATTAAATATCTTACCGTGTTTTTATTCGATTCATAAAACATTATTCACAAATGATGACGTTGGCATTCATTTTTGACACCTCAAAAAAGTTTTTCCTTGAAAAAATGCTGTTACTTCCTGTTAAAATTCCGGACTAAACGCCAGCTACAGCATCACATGAAATCAAACTTCTTTACAAGCAACTCTATGGTGTCTTCAGCAACAACTAAGAACTTAATTAACGTTTTTTGGAAATAAAACAAAACAGTTTAATCAAAATTGAAAATGTTGCCCATCATTATACACACATAGTGCAGACTTGAAATTCAAACTATTTCAAATAGCAATAAATGCATTTTTCCATTTTGAAGGACAGTAAGTTATTTCGTACTTGCTTCCTCTTTTAATTTGGTTGAAGCTCCGACACTGTACCAAATGACCACATCTGGCTTGCATCATAAAAATGTAAAGCCATTTACAAGCTAAAAACGCATCCTTTTGATGCGTTAGAATGCATGCATAATGATGCGAACCAGATGGGTATTTTCATAGGATTGGGAACTAACATGGGTCAAATGTTGGCCTCATCATAATGATGAGTTTATAACTACTACAAATGACTTAATTTTTTCGCAAAATGATGGGGTCCAAATTATTTTTGGTAGAGTGCATGTAATCATTTAAGAAATCGTTGCCAATAAGTCCTATATCCCTAGGTACTAATAATTTGCTTGACTTTACGATCAAGGGATACAGATCACTTGAATAATATATTTAATAAAGTAGCGTATAATGAACAAAAATAGGATGGGTGTAGTAGTAACCGATCTAAATGTGGTCTCAGTACAGCAGCCATGTAATTACATAAAACACAGTACTACGTGATTTATTAATACGTATATACATTATACGCATTTTAGAATATGTACTAGGTATTTCGCGGGCTACTCCATTTTTACTGTCATGAATTTGTGACTAATATAATAGCATTTTTAATAATGTTAAAATAACACATTTATGAGTAGGTAGTTCCTTTTCAACATTTTACGAACAAATTAGATAGCACTGATAGCAGTGTTAACATGCACCGAAATATTTGGAAAAGACAGGTTATTTTTACTCTACTTCTATCTAGTGGACATCAGTGAATTCGACTAGGAAAAAATGTTCTCGGAAAAAACATTCCCAAGCTCCAAGTACGAAAAAATGTTCCCAGTTCCCGCACACCAGTACACCATCCATACATTGTAACAAATAACGAAATAACGTCACTCCTTGAGAATAATATTTGACCATCCTAAAAATTCAACACTACTTATTATTTTAATTACTTAGGCTTATTCCAATGTAGTACATTTACTAAATCTGAACAATACAATTATTTAAAAGTAAGTAGTAGTAGTAAGCAAGTAAAGGCCATGGAGACGTATCCCATTGACCCTTAAAAGTAAGTATAGATTATGAAATGCAACCTCTAACTTCATTCCCATTGTATTCCAGCTGCAAGCATTGGCAGCTGAATTCAAAAGTGTCAGCGCTCAGTTGTAATAACTGTAAAAAATAAATAATAAAAATCCAGATTTTTCAATCCAATAAAGGCAAACGAAAACTGTCCTTTAGGTTACCTAAACAATGCACAAAGGTTTGACCAATAAGTAACAGGATTCGATTATTTATAAAATATTTTACCTTTTTTAAACGCATTTACACATCGTATAATCGTAGAGTAGACGATATCATTATTTTTACACATCCTTGAAAGAGTATATCGTTCGTACCTTTATTTTTATTTCTGTTTATAACCTCGCTAAAGAAATATACCATTTGTGCTGACAGGATTCTTGAGGTTTTGCCTAAGGTGTAAGGTCAGAATTTATATGGAATCAAACAGTCGTTTCTTCTTAAGCCTAAATCGAAACCAGAAGTATCGGGTACGCACAAACTCGCTAATATCTCAAGACAGTATCATTTTACTTGTAACAACAGGTTTTAAACAAATTAAATTAAATACCGCATCTGTAACGATGTGTATAGTTTAGCCTTTGCAGCTTAGAATACAATGCAAACCAGTGATCTGGAAAAACGACTGAAGGGTCACTTGACACGATGTAATAAAAGCATTTTTATGTTAAGTACGTCTATTTTTTGCACTTAGGAATATTGTTTCCTACTTGGAGCCTCGGAACGATATTTGGGAACATTTTTTCCGGGAACATATTTTCACTATCACGCTTTAGCAAGGAAGTACTATTATTTTTGAACCTTCATTAGTACAGGAAGTATGATGGCCCTAATCCGTGTTATCAAGTTTTAATAATAAAAATGTTTTTAAGTCTGCACGTGTAGGACTGAACCTCACTTCTCAGTATCCAGCTATGCAACAAAGGTTTTTGAATATTTTCATTCAACACTAGCGCGGAGCGCCTGCAGTTTAACTGCGTTTTTTACTGCAGTTTTAGTATTTGTAGAATTTAAAACAACAGGAGAGTAAAATACAAGTAAAGTAAATATGCTTTACATACTTAAACTAGTTTATACCTGTATTTGTTTAAATAACTTGATAATAACAAGTGGAAACAGTCAATGGGACGAAAGTATCGAAATTATCGATGTAGAAGACAAACCCGTACCTAGTTTGCCAGTGCCCATAATTAAAGTTATTCAGGAACGAGTAGCAGCAGAATGTCCTCCGACAGAATCCGATGATTGGCTTGCTTCACCGAATTTGACGGAAACATCCTTAGACCAACCGTGTCCAGATTCTGAAGACTTTGGGTCTTTAGAACTGGGGTTTGAAGACGAGATCAGTAACTGTAACCCCCTCCTAAAACCGAAGTCACAAATATGTTTTGAGAAAATTAACACAACGTTTTCCGAGGAGTACAAAAATTCTATTTTAGGCCAACCTAAGGATAAGCTCAAGTTTCAGTGTATTAGTCCATACTTGACACGATGGTCAACCACAATCCTCCCAACGGTAGGTGGACACCTAAATAATTACGTTCAAATTTTATTCTTGAAACAAATTATTTCAAGTGTCCGTTTAAAAATAGAAAGAAGCAAAATACACCGACTCACGAAGATATGACCAAAACCCATTCGACAAAGAAAACTTAACCTTCGTGACGGAATTTGATTTGAACGTGGTGGAAGGGAATAGTGGCTGGATCACATGTGAAAGTGTTCAATATCCGACAATCAAATATGGAATTTACGTATTTTCGCAAGGTTTGACAAAAGCACATATTGATTTAAATACCGAACATAGCGGCTCACTGTCACAGGTGAATAAAAAAGGAGTAAAATAAATACAATGTCTGCCTACTTGTCATTTATTCCTGTGACTTACAGATGGGAAAGAGTTGGTGGGTGACGAGGACGAAGTGGAAGAAGTCCGAGTCGAGAATTTAAATGCGTACTTAAAAGTCCCTTGCGCCGCTAACTATCCGCATGTTGAAGCCAAACTTGAGGAGGAAGTATGCAAATATTACACTAAAACTAAAATATAAAACAACATAATGATTAATTAATTAAATTACAAAGATTCCTTTATACAAAATGATGAACAATTTTTGTGGCAGAGCGGTCATTTCCAATTTCAACCGGTGAACCGGAGCCGAATGGTTGCTCCATATGACCCAAGATCCGGCTTCGTTGTTCGAGGAACTAATGAGTCTGAACAAACTTACAGATGTGTTTCGAGTGAACAGAGCGTAGTTTACAACTTGTTCTATTCGAATACATCCCAGAAGAAATTAGGTTACAGAAAAGTTTTGTTTTCAACTACTACAAACTTAGGGCATACAAACATTAGGTGTATAATATAGTCAGATTTTAAATAACGAAACAAAGGCAATGGGAGATGGGTCATAATTTTGGTTAAAGTTGGTGTATTTTCACAATTCTTTCTTTAAAACATCCTGGCGTCCCTTTTTCTATCCCCTAGTCACTTTGTGGAATAAGAATCCACTGCTTATACAAAAGTTGAAAGTTATTAGACCATGCGTCATCGTTTAGTTACTATAAAAACAGACAGTTGACTGTTGACTGTATCTACTTCCTTAGGTAAAACCGGTAAAACTTAATGTAGGTAACTGTAACACCACCGATTTAAAAATAATTTATTTCTTTACCATTTACTGATAGGCGTTTCTGGCAGAGTGTCTGCATCCGTTAGTCAGATACTTCTGTACACGGAAAGTTCGCTCCAGGAACATAAAGCAAACAATGACGATAAGGAGAAGCGTGGAGATATTTACTGTCAACTGAATGTAACTCAAAATAACGATGTAATGTTTCTTAAAATGATTCGATGTACGAATCCCAATGAGTGCGACTGGCTCAGTGTCTGCTTTCAAAAGGTAACTTGATGATAATTAATTATTAGTATTATGATTAATGTAACAATCTTCATCGTAATTCCACTATTTCGTCATTCGATCGATTTTTCTGTCTGTTCGAGTTACAGTTTACACTTGAGAGTCAACAGTTGTTGACATTTTTACTAACTTCTTTTAAATCGTTGTAATTATGTATGTGTATTGTTTTGTACAGTGCTGGTTGAGCCATGACGTTGAACGACAAGAAATCACACGAACTTCTACAACGTAAGATAATTATAATTATTAACTAGCTATTTAATGACTTAATGACCTTCGAAAATAAAGAAAAATAAACATTGGAATTGGTAGCGTCACACTGCACTGTCTGTTGCCATCCCTGTTTTCTCCATGGGTTCTGTCAAAGGTCAATCAAATTCTAAACATTAAGTGACTCTGGAAACCTTCTATTTTGATTGACCTTTGACACTGGAAACACTGGTGACGGGGGCACCGCCGTCAGTAGCCTTTGGTCTTAGGCGCCAGGACGCCATAGACAGATGGACCAAAAAACCAGTGCTGCCCTAGTCTAGTCTGACTTGACTAGATGACTATGACTTGACTAGACTAGCTGCCTTTTCGGCCTTTTTCGGCCGCTTGACTTGACTAGACTAGCTGACTCTTTCAAAACTTGTGACTTGACTAGACTTGACTAGCAAGAGGCGCAGAAAAAAATGACCAGACTAGACTAGACTAGCCACGACTCTTCCCATGTTAAGGGATAGCTGACTAGTTTGACTAGACTAGACTTGACTAGGGTAGATTTTGTGTTGATGAGACTAGACTAGACTAGGCAGGCCTCGAAAACAGTGTGACTAGACTAGACTAGACTAGCTGCCTTTGATTTTGGACGTGACTAGACTTGACTAGACTAGCGAAAATTTTGGGCAGCACTGCAAAAAACTAATCTTTTTTACTTTTTACTAAAAATTAAATAAAACTGCCACTTATTTAGCGCTTTCTTGAACAATCCGTTTCCAACCGGCGTTACTCTATGCTCGCTACCGCAAGAAAATTTAGAAATCCGAAATTACTACTTTACTGGATTGGACCGATTATCGTGTAAATTTAAAAAGTTAAAAAGTCAATTAAAGAATTTTTATGAGTGTTTGTTATTCTCCTCCAGTTGGTTATTTAATTGATTTGATCTTCTTTTTTTGAATTCACTGATAGATTTTATTAGCGACCCAGTTCCGCCGAACGCTATCATAAAGCTTGAAACAAATGAACAGCATTTTTACACGTATCAATCCACCGTGTTTTTATGTGGAATCTCAACGTTCATTCTCGTCTCCAATATTAAGTTTGCAGCGGTATTCAAGAATAAAACTACACTCCTTTTGGACCACATCGATCCAGACGGTGAGCCAACCATTTCCTGATCCGTAACCTACAACCTATGCCATTTAGTACCTAGTGAAAGAATAATTTTTATGATTTATTTCAACAGGTGATGAAACGATTCTGGAATTTGGAGATCGTGGTTTTTCCCAAAGGGAAATTATGGTGAATTTAACCCGTGAAATGACTGGGATTGTATGCATGGCTCCACACTATAATTCTTCAAATTGGTTTACTTCTACGGTTGCTTTTGATTCGAAAGGTTCCACTTTAGTGTATTTATTAATCTTGACAACTTGAAATTATGTACAACATAAAATGTCCGTCGAAATCCGGAGGGTACTATTTTGTATGCTCGTTTGATAAGAAAAGTAATTATTGATAAGTAATAGGTACTTACTACTTACTTAAATAGCTAACAGTAAGCGATTTAGGCTTCATAAATTGAAGAAATCGAGCTTCATTAACAATGGAACCTTCAGGAAACTAAGCGGTCATTTGCGGTATGAGCATTGAAATAAAAATTAATGTGACAAGTTCACACATTTTGTAAGAATGTTTAAACAGTTTATAATGTCACCAGATGTAATCCTTCCTTCAATTGAGCAATCCCAAACGGGAGGAAGAACTGTGGACATAACGTTTCGTCATGGTGAAGTTAATCAGATTCTTCACTGTTCAGCCGTTGGGGATCCGAAACCAGAAATCACATGGATTTTTCCTAATGAGGTTGCAATATGTTATTTTGATTAAAGCAAATATCCAAATTGTATGTAAGTTCGTCTATGCTTTATAGAAAATACATGAACTGTATTCCATTTGATGTGTATTATGTGATTATTTTCTTGGTGTAGGCAATCGAATCAAAAGTTATATATCCGCAAAGTATTGAAGGAGAATCCACATTAATATTTCCAACTATTCAGGACAGTACTTTTGAAGGGATCTACACCTGCGTTGCTACAAGTCAATTTGGAAATGACACACAGGAAATGCATGTTACTATAGAAGGTACCTACATATAAAATAATATATATACATTATATACTCAATCTGTAATAGTACTAGAGTAGTATTATATAGTGCTATCGTATGTAATTAATTGTAATTCATAACTAATTATGCATCATACAGACTCGTCGCTCACCCCTCAAATGCTTGCCGGCATTCTTTGTGCAGTACTTGTATTCCTACTCGTGTTCTCGGTCATCATCTACTTTGGATACAAATACCATGCAGCCAGAGTACTAAGAGCATTTGATAGTGTATTTAATAGGTTTTTTTAGTTCCCATTTTAATTCTTTTCAAACGATCTGATTCTGGATTTGTATAAAATTCGTAGGATGAAATAAGAGATCTGACAGAAGAAGAGATCCGTGAGTTTGAAGATGGAATCCTGGATGCTGATGAACCACCAGTTGATGCTAAAGTTGTGGGACCAGAAGAAGCAAAACATATGGGTTTCAAAAAATCGTATGTCATTGATGAAAAGGATTTAATCGTCGGTAAGTGCTTTAGTATTGTTGCAGCCAGCAAAGAGGATATTTTCTATGTTCTCATTCAAATTGAAGGGAGCATATGCATTATCTAATTATGGTAGTAAAGCTACAAATAGACTATTATTAATCTTATTGTTAGTAGCAGTGCGTAGCACTGATAAGAATTTGAATAATTAAAATCATTCTCTTATGTTCAGCTAGAGATTGTGTTCTCGGTCAAGGCGAGTTTGGAATGGTCTACCGAGGGTTTTTGAATGGAGAAGCTGTAGCCGTCAAAACAACGAAATCCAATGCAGACGTGTCCTATGTGAAGGCATTTCTGGCTGAATTGAAAATCATGGCTTATATAGGAGATTATCCACACATCGTGCATTTTGAGGGAGCCGTCGTTAGTCAAATAAGAGAGCGTCCGTCGTGAATTCACTTCGTTTTAAGATTTACAGTTTTTTAATTACGAATTCAGTATCCTGTTTATGCAGTAGTTATTACGAAACATATTTTAATTATTTCAGGAATCGTGTACTGTGTGGTAGAACTATGCCCTGTTGGAAATCTCCTCTCTTATTTGCGGAAAGTATCAGACGAGAAATTACATGAAGCCGACTGTGAGAACTATGTAAATGTTACCATGGATATGAAGATTGAAGATGTTATAACTTCTCAGGCGCCTGAAATGCCGCGCAAGCCGCGCTTGCCACGTAGAGTCCATATCCTTGACAAGCATCCCAGCACAACTACTGAAACAACCAAGTCAGGAAAGAAGCCCTATGATTTTGTTGATTGGTGCAAACAAATCGCAGATGGAATGGGCTACTTGGCTCAAAAAAAGGTTTAAAAACTTAATCGTGGTTATTACTTCGATATTATACCAATGCAATGTATCTATACGCTGCGTAATTTCAATTGTTCAAGTCTGCATAGCTATGATTACTGTTACTATAAACTAAATAGGTTATTCACGGAGACTTAGCTGCAAGAAATGTTTTAGTATTCAAAAATGATGTTATGAAAATTACGGACTTTGGATTGTCAAGACAATTGTATGGATATTCGAAATATGTCAAAAAGCATCAGGTTACAACAATCCCAACTAATACCATCATCATAATAACTTATCTAGAAATAAATACTAAATAGTGCCTACATTTATCTGAATGATAGAATGGCATGTAAGAATAGAGTAAGCATATAATTCCAGTAACTGCTTCAATTGTATAATTATTGTTGCCTTAAAATATTTTTCAGATGCCACTACCCTGGCGTTGGATGTCAATCGAGTCACTTCGTTACCTTGAATTTTCAAGTCAATCCGACGTTTGGTCTTTTGGGGTAACAATGTGGGAAATATTTTCAATGGCAGAAACCCCATATCCTGGACAGAGCTGGACGTTGGAATTTGTTGATGAACTCTCCAAGGGAATGCGACTACAACCACCAAAGAATACACCAATATCCGTGTAAGGACCTGTATATGCATATTTCATTTTTTGTAGTGCGATCGTCATTATCAATAAATATTGGTATTACTATTATATAAGTAAGGACGACCTACTTTTTTGACTTCGTTGCCTGTGACATTGTGACGGAATAAACCTAGTCACTTTCAATGCAGTTTCCGCTTAAATGAATTGATACAACATTTTTGCATTCTATGTGTTATAGGTACGAGGTAATGCTTGAGTGTTGGAACACCGAACCGATTGATCGTCCCACTTTTGCACAGTTGAAGCAAAAATTTGAGTCTTTAAATAAGAGGAAATAAAACAGAACTAAGAAATAATTTAGTTAAAACATTTTGTCTGTCTACATTTACAATATCAATAATAATTCCTCTTTTAACTTTGTCAAATTATATATTATACTCACAACACAATCACTATTAATAAAGAAAAGAATAATGAAAATGTGCTTTGAATAGACTATTAATTTATAGAAAACTCCGCTGTCGCAGTCATACTGGCAATACGAAATAGTAGTTGGGGTTGGGAAGGTATAGGTAAACTAATATAGTAATACGTATTAGTTTAGATAATATTGGCAATATTTTAGACACAATTCAACAAGTCACTTAGAAAATTAACTCGGGAAAAAGTAACAATTTACCCTGCCGTTTCGTTGACATTTAAATTATTGGTTTACTAAACTCGACTAATTTCAACTAGATTCCTATGTCATAGTACCCCGTGAATAATAATCTGCTATCAATAGAAAGCAAGACACAATCCACTCACTATTCAACATACCTAGTTTCATTCCAATTCAACATTCCACTACGTTGGTTTCAGTGGAAATATTTAATTACCTGTTTCTTGACAATGCTTGGCTATTGCTTTGTATCGTATCACCAAATGACAGCCCAATTAAGTTACAATTTTTATTGTGTGGTGGGTAGTTGAATCTGGCATCTTTTATGGCTCATAAATCTACACATATACGTTCTAAAAGGACCGTCTGAAGGTAACTAACAAAAGAGCAACTTTGCTCACAACTAGATCAATAAATAGAAGCGTTGACATTCTTTCCATTGCATGAAATCCGCCCACTTTAATCCCGACACTAGGAATTGACCGAACTGCACGCACAATCCAAAATTTCAGCAATTGGTTCCTTTTGTCTTGTAACGACGGATGATTCGCACTAGTTTTAGTTTTCGCGTCCCCATTATTAAAATATTCTTGATTCCTTGAACTTCGTGCACTGGTAGCACCGTTTAGCTTTTTTGAAGCAACCAGAATGCAATTCTTGTACAATGCCATCTGAACTGGGATCTGAAAGGCTTTTTCGTACAAAAAACTGAAAATGACAATGCCGTCAAATCCTAAAAGGGCATTAAATATCCCAACATGAGGCGCAACGTGAAAGAAATGAATGGCGAAGGAAGTGTTACAAACGCTCAGTACGGCAAGGAGTATCTTGAGAGAGAAAATGGCGTCTGAATTGCTTTGATTAAATAAATGAATAAGAGTTTGGATTTTCCTGCAATGACGGTAGGCATTTACGCTTGCATTGCCGCCGTCATCTCTGCAAATTGCAAAACCAAAATTACATGTCAATTATTGAAAAAGTATTTTACCGAACAACAACTAAAAATGGGAAAATTCCCCGTTTTGTATGCAATGTAGCCCCTAAAATAAAAACTAAAATTGAACTTACTGTGACGGACTTAGTTTTTTGACAGCTGATGACAGCTCATGGTTGCAGTGTTCAAAGAAACTCAAGTGAACGTTTGTGGTCATGTACAAGCTAGTCACTCCAAAGGCCGCCACTAGAAAGTCCACAAAGCCCAACATCCAAAAGTTGACGTTGGTCCGATGCTCCTTGGGCAGAAGACTAAAGAGTAGCTGAGGCCTTGTGCGATCTTGTAAAAGGATTGACAAGACGACGGTCAACGTGACGTACATAATTTGAGGGAGAAACATGAGGAGGATTTCTTGTCTGGACTTTCGTGCAAATTGTTTGAAGCAGAAGCTGCTGCTGTGTTCTGCATAGGATTTTCGTGGGCCATAAACTTCCGTCCAAATCGTGACAAGAGTACCGCCCCAAATACGAGTATTCCATGCCAAACATATAACTGTGGGAAATGCGATCATCCAAGTAAAATGAACCGAGAAATGATTCACGTTAAAGCTTTCTACTGACCAGAAAGAAGGGACCAGCTGAACAAATCTGAAGGCTGTGTATGCAAAGCAGAGAACGTAGAATACAAAGTATGAATCCCACACAATTACTTTCAAGTTATTAGATCGCTTACGAATCTGTCCCGTGTTTATGTCGAAATCAAAGGGAATGAGACAGACTTTTGATAGAATGTTGAGAGTTATCAAATTGAACTTGTTTTCACTTTGAGACAACATAGCTTTTTCTTCTTCTGTCCTTTCCACTTTCTTTGCTCCGGAACTGTCAAATGTTTCATTGAATCCCTTTAACAAAGGAAGCTGCTGTAAGAGGGATCGCCAACGATTTCTCCTGTCACTGAAAAGTTGGATCATTTAAGCTAACCTTCGTTCACAACATTACAGGCAGTCAGTTGAAAGAAAAAAGTTTCATGTTTTTTCCCCAAACCTCCAAAACAAAATAGTACCAGCAAGATGGATCCGGGATATCAATATCCTAAATCTTTGAGCTGTCTTCTCCGACGTTACAATGACATAAATAACATTCAGATATGGTTTACATGAATAAATACAGCAGAGCAAATTCTTGTCGAGAATAGTTTACGTTTATACTCAGTTAGGTCAATTACTGATCATTAGTTCATATGGAAAGTAATGAAATTATACGACTTACTTGATTGTGTAAGCGAAAATTACCGATTGATGCTACGTTAGCGTAACAACTGCTACGAACTATTATTAGCAAAAATCAATCTATCTCGTATAACAACAGTTATGCCATTGGTGTTTAAAAATGATAGTCTGTGCTTTGCTAAAGGATGCATCAGTCATTGAAGCTATATATAAGTTATTCGTCTACCTATTGCCTATTAGTAAGTAAGTACAATATTCAAGCTAACTATCTCCAGTGGAATAACCAAACTGGGTCTTCTTCTGTGTTCTGTTTGATGTAGTTATAACGAACATAATAGTCTTCCTGCATTCTACTGCACCTAAACGACAAAAACGAGACATCGTAAATGTAATGATCTAATATCAAACAACTAGTGTATATTACCGTAAATGATCTATTACTACGCGGATCTCTAATTGGCGGGGGGGGGGGGGGTCGAGGGCCTGAATGTAATAATGCGCGGGTCTCCAATAAT
>JAQFZC010002713.1:0-21697 GCA_034695205.1 Dicyrtoma fusca
ATGTTGTCTCCGTAGGATGGTTTATATAAGACACGATGCTTTAGTAGAACGGTTTTATTAACGTATGTTGCTTTTGTTGGACGGGTTGCTTAAGCCATGTTGATTGCGTAAAACAGTTAATAAAAGAAAATGCTTACGTGGGACTGTTAACATAAGACGTGATTATTTAGTACGACGTTCTATATAAGGCATGTTGTCTCCGTAGGATGGTTTATATAAGACACGATGCTTTAGTAGAACGGTTTTATTAACGTATGTTGCTTTTGTAGGACGATCTGCATAAGCTATGTTGCTTGCTTAGAACGGTTAATAAAAGACAATGCTTCCGTAGGACTGTTTACATAAGACGTGTTGCTCTAGTACGACGTTCTATATAAGGCATGTTGTCTCCGTAGGATGGTTAATATAATACATGTTGTTTCGGTAGTACGGTTTATATATGGCATGTTGCTTCCGTAGGACGGTTTAAATAAGACTCGATGCTTCAGTAGAACGGTTTATGGAAAAAATGTTGTTTCTGTAGGACGATTTATATAAAAAATGTTGCTTCCGTGGGACGGTTTATATAAAACATGTTGCTTTTGTAGTACGGTTTATATGAGACACGTTGCTTCTGTAGGACGGCTTATATAAGAAATATTGCTTCCGTAGGACAGTTTACATAAAACACGTAGCTTCGGCAGGACAATTTATATAGAAAATGTTGCATCCGTAGGACGGTTTATATAAGACATGATGCTTTTGTAGAACAGGTTTACATAAAACATGTTGTTTCCGTATGACGATTTGTATAAGAAATGTTGCTTCTGTAGGGCGGTTTATATAAAACTTGTTTCTATCGTAGGACGATATATATAAGACACTTTGCTTCCGTAGGACGGCATATGTAAGAAATGTTTCTTCCGTAGGACGGCTTATATAAAACACGTTGTTTCCGTAGGTCGATTTATATAAGAAATATTGCTTTCGTAGGGCGGTTTATATAAAACTTGTTGCTATCGTTAGAGAGTATATATAATACACGTTGCTTCCGTAGGACGTCTTATATAAGATATGTTGCTTCTGTAGGACGGTTTATTTTAGACACGTAGCTTTGTAAAGATAGTCTTCATAAGAAATATTGCTTCCGTAGGACGGTTTATATAAGACTTGTAGCTTCCTTAAGACGGTTTGTTTAGGAAATGCTGCTTCCGTAGGACGGTTTGTATAAGACATATTGCTTCCGTAGGCCGGTTTACACAAGACATGTTGCTTCCATGATACGGTTTATATAAGACGTGTTGCTTCCGTAGGACAGTTCATATATAAAAAAGTACATAAGTAGGACGGTTTATATAAGACACGTAGCTTTCATAGGACGGTCCATATAAGAAATTTTGCTTCCGTATTATGGTTTAAATAATTCACGTAGCTTGTGTAGGACGGTTTATTTAAGAAATTTTGCTTCCGTCGGACGGTAAATATAAGACATGTAGCTTATGTAAAGCGGTCTATTCAAGACATGTTGCTTCCGTAGGACGGTTTATTTAAGACATATTGCTCCCATAGGAATGTTTATACAAGGCATGTTGCTTCTGTAGGACGGTTGTATTAACGTATGTTGCTTTTATAGGACGGGTTGCATAAGCCATGTTGCTTGCGTAGAACAGTTAAATAAAGACAATGCTTCCGTAGGACTGTTTACATAAGACGTGTTGCTCTAGTACGACATTCTATATAAGGCATGTTGCCTCTGTAGGATGGTTTATATAAGACATGTTGTTTCGGTAGTACGGTTTATATATGGCATGTTGCTTCCATAGGACGGTTTGAATAAGATACGATGCTTCAGTCGAACGGTTTATGGAAAACATGTTGTTTCCGTAGGACGATTTATATAAAAATTTTGCTTATGTAGGGCGGTTTATATAAAAGTTGTTGTTATCGTAAGACGATAAATATAAGACACGTTGCTTCCGTAGGACAGCTTATATAAGAAATGTTGCTTCCGTTGGACGGTTTATTTAAGACACGTGGATTCCGCAGGACGGTTTATATGATACATGATGCTTCCGTAAAACAGTTTTATATGAAACAAGTTGTTTCTGTAGGACGATTTATATTAGAAATGTTTCTTTCGTAGGACGGTTTATTGAAAACATGTTGCTATCGTTGGACGGTTTATATAAGACACGTTGCTTCCGTTGGACAGCTTATATAAGAAATGTTGCTTCCGTAGGACGGTTTATTCAAGACACGTGGATTCCATAGGACAGTTTATATAAAAAATGTTGCTTTCGTAGGACGGTTTATATAAGACACGATGCTTTAGTAAAACGGTTTATGGAAAACATGTTGTTTCCGTAGGACGATTCATATAAAAAATGTTGCTTCCGGGAACCAGTTTATATAAAACATGTTGCTATCGTAGGACGGTTAATATAAGACAAGTTGCTTCCGTAGGACGGCTTGTTTAAAAAATGTTATTTCCATAGGACGGTTTATATAAGACACATAGCTTTCGTAGGATGGTTTATATAAGAAATGTTGTTCCCGTTGGACAGTTTATTTAAGACACGTGGATTCCGTAATACGGTTTATATAAGACATGATGCTTTCGTAGAACAGTTTTATATGAAACAAGTTGTTTTCGTAGAACGATTTATATAAGAAATGTTGCTTTCGTAGGACGGTTTATTGAAAACACGTTGCTATCGTAAAACGGTTTATATAAGACACGTTGCTTCCGTTGGACGGCTTATATAAAAAATGTTGCTTCCGTAGGACGGTTTATAAAAAACACGATGCTTAAGTAGAACGGTTTATGGAAAACATGTTGTTTCCGTGGGACGATTTATATAAAAAATGTTGCTTCCGTGAAACAGTTTATATAAAACATGTTGCTATCGTAGGACGGTTTATATTAGACACGTTGCTTCCGTGGAACGGTTTTTATAAGACACGTGGCTTCCGTAGAACGGTTTATACAAGAAACTTACCTTCCGTAAAACGGTTTATACAACAGACGTGGCTTCCATTTGACAGTTTATATAACCTATGTTGCTGCCGAAGGACGGTTCTTATAAGACATGTAGCTTCAATAGGACGGTTTTAATAACGTATGTTGCTTTTGTAATACGAGTTGCATAAACCATGTTGCTTGCGTGGAACGGTTATTATAAGACTCGCTGCTTTCGTAAGACGGTTTACATAAGAGGTGTTGCTTTAGTAAGAAGTTTTTTATAAGGCATGTTGCCTTCGTAGGATGGTTTATATAAGACATGTTGTTTAGGTAGTACGGTTAGTATAAGGCATGTTGCTTCCGTAGGACGGTTTATATAAGACATGTGGCTTCTGTAGGATGGTTTATATAAGACGTTGGCTTTTTAGGACAATTTGTATCAAACATGTTGGTTCCCGAGAACGGTATATATAAGACACGTTGCTTCCTTAGGACGGTTTACGTAAGACATGTTGCTTCCGTTGTACTGTTTATATAAGACATGTTGCTTCCGTAGGACGGTTTATATAAGACATGTTGCTTTAGTAGGACAGTTTATATAAGACATGTTGCTTCCGTAGGACGGTTTATATAAGACATGTTTCTTCTGTAGAACGGTTTATATAAGACATATTGGCTTTTTAGGACGATTTGTATAAAACATGTTGGTTCCCGAGAACGGTATATATAAGACACGTTGCTTCCTTAGGGCGGTTTATATAAGACATGTTGCTTCCGTTGGACGGTTTATATAAGACATGTTGCTTTAGTAGTACGGTTTATATAAGACATGCTGCTTGCGTAGGAAGGTTTGTATAGGACAAGTTGCTTCCGTAGGATGGTTTATATAAGACATGTTGCATCTGTAGGATGGTTTAGGTGAGACATGTTGCTTCGAAAGACGGTTTATACTAGACTTTGTTTTTGTTGGACGGTTTATGTAAGACATGATGACAGGCAAGCTCAGGAGATAGGTAGTTTAGTTCAGTTTTAGATTTTAGTAATATCGAAGTCGGGATTTGTTCTATTTTCGTTGTATCATTTATTTTCAAATTTTGGTAGTGAAGTTACATAAATTACATAATCATGTGGTTAGAATTTATTCAATTTTGGAGGTTGCTGTAGGTATTGCTGAGGGATAGATACAAACAATAAATTTAAATTACTATCAGATTTACCTAATTGTATTTAATAAAGTACTTCTCAATTTTGGTGTTTATACATTGTGTTCCATGGGGTTAGATAACAAATATATGGCTTAAAGTTCTGTATTCGTGGGTGGCGCTGAATGTAGTTATTATTCTGTTCTGTAGTATGATTGTGCGAATGGACCTAGGGGCTGTACCGATATGACGTTGTTTTCTCCAGTAACTTTGTTGGCTGATTTGTCTCTCTTGTCATCAATGTGTAGAGTGAGATGTCGTATTTTGAATTTTATTGCTGGTTTCGTCTCTTTTATGTTTTTTGCGTGGGCATTAGCGTATAGATAAAAACCTTTACTATCCACTCACAAGTTACCGCATGAATAGTAATTTCGAATGCCCATAACTTTGACGTGGTAACGTAAGTTGTTGATTTTATTTCACGTAATGATACCCCATAGTATGAGAAAGCTGGTGCCTAAGTGAAAAGTTCCGTGTAGGCCTAGGTTGCGAGTTAGGACAGGTCAAATGTGCACCGAGCACCTTCAACTAAACCTTACCACACTCCATTTATTTCCATTACAGCTCATGTTGATGGCTTGCCCAGCGGGTGGTTCTATTTGAGCATTGTGTCATGTCCTTCTAATTCTAATTGGATATTCCCTTACCTTGTCAATGTGAATAACTAATAACTTTAATTTAAATATTTCTGGAGTCAAAATGGTCATGGATATTTGTTTACTATTGACTATAATTAAGTTAAAAATACATCGTATTGTGCGTTAGTGACGGTGGCGGTTGCGTATTTAAACGACTGGTGCCGAGCACGCAAGATCACTCGGTATTTGTTGGTTGGCTTGAGCTGGAAGCTCTGTCCATTTCTGAAGTTAGGATTGTTGTATTAGCTGCTTACGATTATTCTCTTTATTGTATTGAGTGAGTACTGCATTATTGTATTATTTAGGGAGATTACAAGAAATTGTATAGAATTGAGAAACAGCGAGTTGTACCGTTGCTTGGATTTAATATTGTCATTTTATTTTGCTTGTCGTACGTTTTTTTGTTTAGGTCTTATAAATTGCATCGTCATTTATTAATATAGTTTTAAATAACCGAAAAGATAGTTACCTTATTATAGTGGCCTTTTAATATGTGTCTATCAGATGCATAGCACCCGCCAGAGGGGTCGTTACGTATATCAGATATATGGCTTCCATCTGGCGTCGCCGGTGGTTTATGTAAAGTAGCTTCGGAAGGCCGATTTATATCAGATTTGTAACATCGAAAGGGAGCGCGAGCGCGGAGCGGTTTATATAAGATACATGTCGATTTGTATCATTAGATAGCATTCGCCGGGAGGTTTACGTAGGATACATGGCATCCGAAAAGCGGTTAGGATAGTTAGCATTTTTCGAGCGGTCGGCGGTCTATTCTATATTCTACATAAGATACAGAGCATCCGCCTTGCGGGCCTGGGCGCCACTGGGTGGTTTATGGGAGACATATAGCATGCGCCTGGCTGCCTATATAATACATACATGTAGAATCTGGGCGGTGTATATATAAAAGATAGATAACATCAGCTAGGCCTTTTCCATAAGATTTAAAGCATCCCCCTGGCGGCTTATATAAAGAATGTGGCATTCGCCGGGCTTCGACGGCCGGGTCTTATGGAACCTACGGAAAAATGCCCCACACGGGGTACATGCACAACTAGTGGGTAAATAACCCATGAGGGCAAATTACCCAATTAGGCGTGGGAAATGCCCATCGGAAGAGGGGAAATAGTCCATGAGGGCATGCTACATGGGCATTTCTCCAGCTTCCGATGGGCATTTTACCCACCTAATTGGGCATTTTAACCACTAGTTGGACATTTTCTCCACGAGGAGTATTTTGCCCAATGTTCCATTACATGAATTCCATTTTTGAAGGGTAATAAACTTAAGAGTACTATCATTTCATAAAATCAAACAGTTTTTTAGCGCACTTTACACTGTCAGCTGGTAATATAGCAGAGCTTATTAGAAATTACCTATACTATAAGACAATTAAGTTGATACATTCCTAATGAAACATGGCTGTACAGGGCGGGGATTGTGGCTTAGCCTTGTACAGGGTTTTAGAGAAGAGTGCAGTAGTGTAGACCGCTTTTGGCTTGAATCCCCTTGAAGAATCATTGCGCATTGCAGCGAATTATTGTAAGTACCTAGGTAAAAACTTCAGCTGACAACAGAGACTGGGGTTGGGGTGTAATACATTTTTAATGGATTCTTACAGTTTCTTCCGTCGGAAAATAAATATCTGGTTAGTATAAATGGCTGTTGAAAAAAAAACGATTTTATTTGTTTAATTGCCCCATAAACTTAATTACAATATCAGTATCATACATTGCAATCACTAGAGAATTATATTGTGTTCCCCGGATAGCCTGATTCTTAAATCCAGTTTATTTTTCATTATTATTTGTGTTAAAAACTCGTTAAAAATAAATAATTGTATGAAGAAGCCATGCAATTCCTGTCAAACTCACTTGTAGCCAAACAAGTGGGTCGTGTCGTACTAGTATGATACTCTAGTTTTTACATGCGTGCTGCGTCCACTTCGACGTGAAAGAGTTCTCTTGATTTTTAACTACCGAAATTAAAATGACTCGATGACTCTAAATAATTAAGAATAACAGTTACATATAGTATGGTGATCGTTTATCGTTAAAGCATACAACAGTGTAAGGTAAATATACTCTGTTTAGGTATTTAAAAATAAAGCTTGGTCAGACTACAGAGACAGCGTCTACAGGTCTGCTAGACTATGTATGATGAGACTTCCTCTTGTTTTTTAGCAGCAGTAAGGCTGACACTGTTTAGGCGTGGCCTCATATCGTCAAAGTAATTAGTACTGCTTTTTTCACCTGCACCAATATTTACATTCATGGAGCTATCACTCACTGACGACATAATATTTACTGGATTCCCACTATTTACAGGAGAGTACATAGGGTTCTGAAGGCCATCACTAATACTGCTTATAGTACCACTATTGGGCGGAACGTCGACTTCAATAGGTCTACCTGGAGCAGGAAATAGGCGTCGGTTAGGGGTAAGTCTTCTGCGATGAGGCATAATGCCGTATGATGCAATATTTCTTTCTTGTGGGAAGTACGGAAAGATATAGTACCTATTGTTTTTGGAAATCAAAGGCGTCGCACTAAAGGAATCCGGGTGGTGACCACCGTTTGGTCCGAATCCAGCGCGTTTAATAGTACTAACGCTGTTATTGCTCTTATGGTGGCTTCCACGTGGGTTTGAACTTGTTAAATGTTGAACATTTAAAATTGGTAAAGCTTGAATTTGGGGTTGGATGATATTCTGCTCACGTGGTGAGCCCGTCAGACCAATGCGTCGGTGACCGGCCGAGGGAACGTTCGGCATTATTCGGGGAAGCGGTCGTTGCTGATCATCGGGGTGTTGTAATGGTCCCACAAAGATGCTTTGAACTACAGTATTGGTGGATATTTGTGGAGCCAAGGACTGGATGAGCATTTGGGGCGGTGCAAAAAAAGGCAACTGATGACCTGGATGTCCATAAATGTGGGTGGACTGTTGAGTATGCAAAGGATTGTACTGTCCTTCTTTGGTGTGCCTCTGTCCGTAGTGACCACTGGTTAACAAAGGACCAATAATTGCAGGTGGGATTGCTGTATTGACACCCTTGAAGTTGCTTTTGCTTAAATCCATTGTTTTGGCTTGTCTACGGCTCGACAACACTACCGGTCGGGGTTTCAATGCTCGGGATGATGGCACCAGCCCTCGGTAGTGACTTGCGCTGTGATGAAAGCGACCGCTTTCGGTAGCATCCGCTGACGTGGATTTAGGCCCAAAGCCTTGGCGGTCTAATTGTTGTAAAATGTACTGGAGATGAGGCGGAAGGTTTATCCCCGGATCAGCCCCTTGACCTTGGGAAATAGAATTTGCCTTTTGTGTGTTTTGATGCTGAATTGCTGTCCAAAAAGATAGTGGAGGGATAGGTATACTATTGAATTCACTGGGATTTGAGTAGGAATCGGGACTATCTACTGGTAAAGGCCCTCCTAAGCTGAACTCGCTAGGGTGTACAGATCTTAGATCATTCGAGATTATCGTATCATATGTATGGATACTTTCGTTTTTATGATTCCAGAGGTCTCCACTATGTGCGACGGATTCAATTGCTACTGACGATCCTGATGCTTGAAAACTGAATTCCTCCGGGTCAACACAAGTAAACTTGGAACTTTCGGGGAAGTTAGTTTCATTTTCAAGATGCTTCGTCGTATTTTGTGGGCCCTTAGCTTTCTCATAACAAATTCGAATTTTAGTTACTACAGACTTTTCAGGAGTCGTTGAATTTTTTCCTTGAGCTAAAGGTAAAGGACTGTATATTAGATGTTGGGCTTCTGCTTCGGATTTTTTTAGATGGTCTATACCGGTATGATTTTGTTGACTTTCTCTGTCACTTAAGTACTCAACCATAGACAAATTCTGACGTTCATGGTCATTCGCGAAATTCTGATGCTGAACTGCGGTAGCGGTAACTTCATCCTCATAATCCTCCGAAGCTACAGCGGGATACGTCTCTACAGGCGTGCCGTGTGGAATGAACTTATTTTGATGGTTTCCAATATCGTGTTTGTGCTTCTCAATGTCATCGTTAGCATTATTTATAGCTTCAGTGGGTGACACGGGTTGCCATTCTGACCAGTCCATATCATTAGCTTGCAGCTTATAATTGGTTCCGGTGTCTGCTTGCGTGTGTAAGTTGATGAAACCCGGAGGTTTCATGGATGCACCGGTTGTGGTGCCTGAATTTTCCAGTAGGAACAAATTAGAATCGTCAACAGGAGATATACCCGCTGACAGCGTGTTGTTGTCGGTGCCCAGGTTGGGTGGTTGAGCTGGTTTACCGTCACTTGGCTAAAACAAAAATTGCCACCATAAATTCAAAACAATTACCGCAAGCTTAATTTAGACTGCTTTCTACAATTGTAAAATGCATGTTGACCAAGTATTTCAAATAGTTCCGTACCGTTGGACGAATGTCATGAGGATACGGGGCTTGGACGGGTCGGCTAGGTACGTTGCCCACTAAATTGTTTGGCGTTGTTCCCACTGAGAATCGATTCACGCAAACACCCGTGGTTAGTGAAATTGTTATTGGAATACCGGAAGGAAGCAGCAGCCCTCCTGAACAAAAGCTCATACTACAAAGTGAACAGGATTTTGTTGATTAGTTTAGTCGATTTTATTCGTCAAGTTTTTACTACAACCAAAGAAATTGAGTTCTGGACTCCAGTTATGTTTACCTCTTCCCATAAGCATTTGTGATAATGAGTCGTTCCAAACTCCAACGAGAAATGCCACTATAAATCCAGCCTTGGTAGGCAGTGTACTTGAGCTGTATTTGGATGGGCTCTGTAACTGCAGGGTGAGCCACGATCATTCTTTGAATAATGCTTCCAGCTATCATGTTTTCTTTCACAGTTCTAAAATAACATCCATAGTTTAGAAATTTTCGTATGGGAATGGGAATGTAATGTAGTTAAATTCAAACTCTCATAAATACCGATCTGGCAGTCTATTAAGGATCCGTCCCATTAAATTAAAAGGGACAATAGTAACTGAAAAATTATAGCAATCAAAATTCGGATAACAATTAGGTAATCATACAAAGGTGAAATCCAATTGATGGTGAAATCATTCTACAAAACTTTGCAGCAAACCACAACGGTAGGTAGTGACGGTGATTAATTTGAAATGTACAAAACGTACATAACGTACAAATTCATTATTTTTCACGGGCATTTAGCAGATAACTCTCTTTATCGGATTTAATTCAGTTTCCCTTGAAGATCCGCTGTGGCGGAGTTTCACAACTGCTAAAAAAATTGATTATGTTAAAGCCTTGAAGCTCTTATGAATATTTGGTTGCTTTACTGTGTAATAAGAAACGTTTCATTGATGAAGTCGTGTCCAATTAGCACGGCTTCTAGACCCCCGTACGTCGTCACTGGAGCAGAGCTTGGACTGCTTTCCATCGTTATTCGAAACTGATTGGCTAGAATTCAGAACATACAAAAATGTTAGAAATAGCAGAATGGGAACTTATAGAATTCTTTGTGGCTCCATTTATTGGGCAGAATAGCTTACCACAAAATGGTTCATCTTCTCTAGTTATTAAGTAAAGAAGGCCCTTCTTAGGATTTGGAAGCCTGTCTGCGTAGTATCCCATGTTTCCACAGTGACTGGCATCCCAAGAAAAACAGCTTCCACTCAGGAACTTGTCATAGTTATCACAAGCAAAGGCGGGGAATGCACATCGAGGAGACACGGACTCAGTGAAGAATTTGTACGCCCTTCGGTGATTACAGAGACTGCGACCGTCCCCGTCCGATGCCGCTGTGTTTAAAATTATTATTTACATTGCAAACTCATAAATTGGTAAACCGGTTTACATTATTTTAAGATATTGTTGCTTACACCAAAGAAAATCTCTCACAGCACCCAAAAAAAGATTTGAACAGCCTTTCTGAACACGTCCTCCATTGGGATAGAAGTCAACGTGACCCATCGGCTCCCAAGACCCCAACCCTCCCATTAATAAAGAATCTCCATTAGAGTGAATCACATCTACAAACAAAGCATCTGCGAAGAAACAAAGCAAAGTATCATTTATTAGGTTAAATATAGTAATGTAGTCAGACTTTTAAACAGCGAAACAATGACATGGTTCAAGTTTTATTATATTTTGCAATAGTGATTTATTCTAAAAGGTGAACAGAGTAACAGAGACAAACAGCAAACAGCATTTTTGTTTTTGAATATTTCTTTCAAGTTGTCTCATTAAAGGGCACGTCTATGTGTCCCAGCAGGAGACTACGTGCCAGGTCAAAAGCTATGATAAGTTTGTGATATTTATCCGGTTGTTTAATGTTAACTTAAATGATATGTGAACGTGATTACCTTCGGTATCCAGTCTGACTTTCGCGTCGTACGATTCAAACAAAGGTCCAGCTGGATCTAATCCTGTATCAAAGCAGTTTAAAATTAGTCATAATAGCTTTCAAATAAGCCTATAAACAGTAATAGCACCACTGAAAATCACTTTTAAAATAATTTCGAACGAGGAAAAACTCCTGGCAAAAAATGTACATACATATTCTAGCCAAAAAATAGCCTGAAAAAATTTCAAAACTTACCAGTTATCCGACTTAAGTTTTTCAATTCTTGGCCTGCAAATCCAGCTACATGTGCACCCAGACTGAACCCTACCAAATGATAATCGTGTGTTTGACTTCCCATGTGCTCATTTAACCAAAGTATTAGCATTGCAACCTGAAATTAAAAGCATCTTTAGAATATCCGCTCAGATTTATTTGCAGTTCTTAAAATTAATTAAACTAAAAGAAAATTATAATAATTTAAAACTGAATTTAAACTTCAGTTTAAAAAATAAAAGAGAAGTAAGGTCAGACAAATGGAAAAAAGAGTTTAATGTTTTAGTTTTTTGTTCCTCCTTTCATAAACTTTGAATTACATACCTGTTTCCCCACAAGTCTCGTATTGACGGCTGCTCTAACGTAATTTGGCATTGCCGCGCCATTTTCCCAGTCTACACAAATGACGTTGCATTCAATCTGTAAATTATAAGATTTACAGCTATTATAACACATTCCATGGTTTTTAGGATCACCCCCAGCTTCGAAAAGTTGGGTTCAAGAATAAAATAACTTAGGTACTAAAGGGACAGAAGGCAGAAAGCACTTTTTTAAAATAGAATCCATGGCTACTATTAAATTGTCCACGGAACTCCCATGGAAACACTCAATGACAGTACAGTTAAAATTGGTTAGTATTTTCATGGATGTAGTGTTTTGCCGTATTAATTTGCCCGTTCAAAAATGAATTAGTTTTAAGTATAACAGATTGATGCTAACGTACAACAGCGAGGAGAGCAAGCCGCATTTCCGACGCCCAAATACGATTGCAGGTGGATCCGAAGCCATGAATTATGACTTTGGTCGGGATGGTTGCATTAAAATGTGAATTGTACATGGCTGTATAGTTGAAGTAGGAAAATATTTGAGGAACTTCACGGTTTTGGCGAGTAAATACCGTAAACTTTGTTCCAATTTCTTCGGGTGGGCTGGGCAGCATGTCCAAATAATCAAAGGGTCCCTCATCCCTGAAGCAGCCCAATTCTCCATAGCAAACGATTTCTTCATCTCGTTTTACCCTACAGTCAAAGAATTGTAAGGAAATGTTGTGGGCAGGTCAATATAGGGTTCAAAATTTCAACTAACTGGAATATTTTCTCCATTAATAAAGTAGTTTTAACCAGTTAATTTTTATATAATGTTGAACTAGGTCCTTACATTCGATTTAATTTGTAGTCGATGTTACTCACCTGTGATGTAATTCGGTTTGGTTCTTTTGTTGCTTTTTTTTCTGCCATGCATTGAGGCTCTGCACCACTGCCCGAAAAATTTCTTCGTCATGTAGTTCATCGTCATCCACCGAGTGTCGTTGTACTTGTTGGTTTCCGGCTCCATGTTCTCCTTTGATTTCCAAGCTGAAAATCGCGCTTACCAGTAGTAATACAACTACTCCTGCATAAATAGATTATTTTTTAAATTGCAAAGCTCCACTATTATAAAACTGATAGACTATGTGTAGTTAAGAGTGCATGAGGTCCCTCATTGCTATATAAGTAAAAGCTTGAGGCATAATTAAGGAAAGCGCATTTGACGCTTGTAATTTCTTGCCTGAAGCCGTAGTCGTTAAAAACGCTTGACTTATAGGAGTCCATTGGGAAGCTATTCTCATCTTTCATTCATGGCAAGTTGCAGTTAACCGACATAGTCCAAATCTAAAAGCAAAAATTTGATGGGTTCACTTAAGTACGAAATAAAAATAAAATAAGAAATATGACTCTTTAAAAATAATTTATTGCACTATTCCATGTGTGGATGTGAAAACTGAACAACACCAAATTTCACCAACACGTCAATGGGCGTATGATTAGTTTTAACGATAACATTTTTTCTTTTTTTTTTATTATCCACACCGTAAATTTCCCACTAGACTAATTGTAAGGGCAATCAAGGAGTAGTTTATATACCTAAATGAATTCCTGGCCCCCGGAAAGTATTTGAACACCATAAAACACACCGAGCTCCGAAATTTATTGTATAATCAGACAATTTCATTCCCAAAAACTCAAATTACGGTGTGATAATAATATTATATTGTGACTAAGAAGTTTAGTAGTACTACACTATGAGGATCACTCGCCTGATTGCCACAAAACTGCTTAGAAAAACATTGAATTAACAGGACGAAGGCATCCAATTGCATAATTTACATTACTGACGTAGCCGATGGCGCATTTGCGAGGTTAAATTGAAGGGTGCAAAGTTGAGAATTACGTGTAGCGCAGTGTTCTACTAAATGACCTAATAGTAAACTAGATGGTCACTTATTTCAGCCTAAACGCGCAAAAAAACGAAACTAATAACTAGTTTTTGTATGTTATAGTTTGATCATGAAGGAGTGTAACCTAGTTGCGGGAATGTTGATTCAATGGAGGACTAGTTCATTAACACAACTAAAATCAAAATGCCTACACAATATCATATATTATTTCATAACACGCAACAATAGGTCCAAGCCCTATGCCCAAGGATTTCCTCAACATAAGCGCATTGCATTTCAATTTATACTGATGTCCATTACATAGCTAGTGGTACTTCTTCAAATCATACCAATGTCTGACACCTGAATGACAAGTTAACAAGTCAAAAGGCTCAAAGGTGGATAGACTTTGGAATTTGTTCTCTAGTTACATGACTTTAGTATTGTATTTGATAATAACTTGTGAAGTCACTACTTGGTCCTTGCCTTGTGGTATTAAAAATATTAAAATGTATCTAGTCAGTCTGGTCTTCGCATAATAACCCACCATACGGATCATCATGTACCAATCAATTTGTAAATTCTGTAAGCAAACGTTGTACCTAAGCAACTCTATATATCCGTCAGTATATTGCTATTTATATATAATCAATTTTTTTTAACAGTAATTGATTTTATTCAATGAATCTCTCTTTTATTGTAGGGATTTAAAGCCATTGTTGCTTCGAATTGCTTTACATTTTTCTTCAGATCGATTTTGATTGTGTAATGATCCGTTCCTAATCATGTTTGAGAACTGCTTTTTAAAATCTTGAGTGAACCTCACTTGTCATTTCTAACTGAGATTATTTACATCTACATTATAGGGTTACGATTAGTCTCGAATGAGTAGTTTTATTGCAGAAAGTTAATTGGACATGACACACTAATAATATACACCATTAGAGTTTCACTCATTTAAAAAACAAAAGGAAAGAAAAACGAACCAATATATTAGTAAAGGCATCAAAATAACGAATTTTTTCAAAGTAATTTCTAATCAAGCAGAAAAAGGATAGCACCCGATGATACATTCTGGAAGTTTGTATGTGTACGGATACAAACATCACGATAAAGTTTCTTTACAAGTTCCGAAATTATTTACGAATTCTGGTTTATATTCAACTGTATCAGTATTGGTTGACAAGAGAAGTATAATGCGCTATCGACTGTGTCGACTCCTTCGATAGGAAGTTTGACGTGTATAGCTTATTAAGCCAGGCAGAAAAAAATAATTAATAGCTGAATCGAGTATAATACTGAATTAAAATAAACGGAAGGCTAGGTCTCAATTCTCAATGCACTTCTTATTGTGCTATATTTCTTGAAATTACAATTGAACAGGTAAATGACCCCTTGACTACAATATGCTCTGTGCTCATTTTTATTTTATGCTCAGTGTTTTTGTCTGCCAGCTCTAGCAAGTTGCACCAGGTACTGCTACAGCTACTGTTATTACGGCAAGTGCGTAACGATGCACATAATACAATTGCTCGTAAAATGTTCATCTCATTGTTGACTGGCTGCAGACTGTTATACTCTTCATGACTCTTAACACATATATTTTTCTCACGGCTCTCGAGAACTTAAGAACAACAGAGGACGGCATCACGGCTTGAGACAGATGAAATTTTTGGTTGAATCTACTTGTACCCATTACATCGTGAACTGTGCCGTTTCCACAAATCTGGTTAACAGAGTGTGCAGTGTACATTCATTCATTCCACTGTTCTGCGATTTCACCTGTCAAAATTATATCGCTATGGTTTCAACTTGAAGGCATCATGCTATTTCTTTGTTGTGCATTTAAAACTGGCAAATGTCGGAGCACCGTGCCTTTTCAAATCCAAGCTCCTCGCCTGTCCATCAGTGTTATACAGACTGTTGGAAAGGGACTCCAATGCAATTATTATTAATGAGTTCGTCTAGCTTTCCAGTGCATCGTTTAGACAGGATCCACCATACCCTACCTTGCATAGTACATAAGGAAGCGTAAATCAAACGTCATTGTAGTGACGTGCCATGCCATGCGGCAAAAATCGCATCTGTCACTAGTTCACTGCAAAAATATAAAAATGAAGTCAAGAAATAAGAAAAGACCACTCAAAAGACATTAACAGTCGAGCAGAATTGGGAATTAGTTGCTATTACTATACTATTATGCCAAGTGCGGTCCCTGTGAGTGGATCTGCAGGATTTTTTATTTGATTGTGATGATGACGATGATGATGATGATGGGGTCATACGTTAGAACTACTCATCAATTCCTCGAGTGTGTTATTATGACTGGTATGGTACCTACATTACTGCTGAGGACGAGATTTCAATGCATCTCAGTCATAGTATTGTTTTTTTTTGGCGGAAAATCACCAAGGCCTCATTATGCTAACCTACTGAATAATAATTACTTAATTTATTAATTGTTTCGTACAGGTTTGGTCTGTGCTAGGTTCATCCTGGCAGTTCTTCTAGCTCTAACAAAGCTTCTACAGATTTTATTTGCTTAATTCATCGTATTTGCGTTACCATAGTACAGCCAAATTTGAAAGGGAATACAAGTCCATTTTTGGCTTTAAAAGGAAAATAAAATATATGGCAAATATGAAAGAATATGGAAAGCCAGACAAAATTATCACACTTCATTAATCCTAACGCAAACATTGCAAAAACCAAAAGACAAATACCTAGATGTTTTTCCTTAAGTAAATATTTTCTCAAAATATGTTTGATTTATCAAGGATTAGGTGGACTTGTTTCCTCTAATTAGTGTAATATCACACATTAGAACAAAACGATCTACAGTTGTACCGTTTCCCTAATATGCAATGTATTGTAGCGAATCCTAGAGAGCCCAGATACACTTAAAAAAATATATAACCACTATAACCACTTTTAGTCATGACTTTATTTTTGTAGTAAAATTGTGAGACAAACGTGACTTTCCCTGCTCGAAAGTTAACTGAAAATGAACCATAGGAGGCAGATTACCAACAAGTGAAATTGTAGATGGCAGTACGATCTACGATCCCATCCCGTCCTGAATCAGGAAAAAAAAGAAATAATGGGATGATTTCAATGATTTCCAAACCTAATTAAAGCAGGTATTGAAGATTTTCTATGTCATTCGTACAGTGCAGGGATGTTGAAGGAACTCCGTGTCTTGGTCTAACATTTTTTCAAACTAAACATTTAAACTTTAAAATCATCTTCAGGATCACGGAAAGCAGTTTGATCAACAAAAAAAACTGGAAAAAAGCTCCTTCAATTTTATTAGTCAGATTTAGTTTTTCAGCCCTGCTTTGAATGCGAAAGTTAGGTATAAGTTATAGCTATTAAGACGGGATAAAAAAACACGATGTATGATTGTAAGAATGCAATGGACGAATATGTATGCACATAACTTGAGTGCCTCTGACCACACAGGAAATAATACCAGAGAAACAGCATAGCCTCACACTAACAAAAAACAAGTTATGGCAGATTGAAGTATCTCGGCTACTATTCCTTGTTGTGGGGAAATGGGTCACGAGTAAGTGCGCTAACGTGACCACAACTACCTTTGTACAGAATGAAGGGATTTTTATTCTATGCTCAATTGATGCATTCAACTGTAGTATGTTAGTATATATTGTAAAGCATGAAAGTATTAGAAATATAGAATAATTATATATGCATTGGAATCTAGTCAGATGATATCTGAGAAAATGCATGCTATGACACTGCATCTTAAGGTACTTATTACTCAATTATTCAAATCAGAGCTCCACATTCTACCATTACAAACTTCTTAGTCTTACGCTCAGACGTGCTTCATTTATATTGATCTCGTTTTCAAAATCACAATTAATAACCCAAATCCGTATCCTATAACTGCAAACTTATAAAGTTGACGTTAGCATTAACACAAAGTTTTCAAGTTGATACCATTGCACGATATTAATCTGACTAATTATACCCACACACGACACAGCTGTATTAATTATTTTACACAGACTCAGCGCAATTGCAATTAGACACGACTATACACGGCTACCTGGTTTTCAGATTTTAAAACGTTTAGCGTTTTTTAAGATTAAAACATGTGAATGGAGAAAGAGAATGTTTCAAAAAATTCTACTAAAAAAGGAATTAATTATCTACACAGAAGTACCGTATATGACCTTTTAGACACCGGGGATACTATTAAAAAACCCGCTAGGCCTGACCGGACAGTATTTGAGCACTGGTTACTATTTGAGCCCCGGTGTTTATTACAAAATCTGAAATTTTCTACCCTTTGGGCGCGCACTTAATGATTATAGACCCGGATACTATTTGAGCCCCGGAGACAATTGAAAAGTCTAGGCTCTAGACCCGGACAGTATTTGAGCCCCGGACACAATTTGAGCCCCGGTGTCTAAAAGGTCATATACGGTAAATATAAGACTAAAAATGGAGGTAGGGCATTATTTTGCTTATAATGAATGGGAAAGCATTGCAAGAAAATCATAAATGAAACGGTCGGAGCTTAACTACAGTCATTGTCGAGCATCGTACATTGTAAAAAAATAATGATGTGACTGACAACAGCTAGCTAGAATTTAAAGGTCCGTTTTGATTCATACTTTTGGTCATACATTGTAATTAAAGAATAAGTAGGTAGGTAGGTAGGTGCAATGACAATTACAGCTCAGCTTTTCTCTCGACGCTCACTTCAGTCATTCTTTTTCATTGCAAAGACGAACGAGTGCGTTTTCATAGATGATCGGCGAGACAAGCTTGCTAACGTGACGTGTAGTTTTTACTATGGGACTCAATCAGCTATCGTATTTTGACATGAATACGGTATCTTTGACACTATGCAGATGTAACATTAGGTAGGTTCAAACAACTATATATTTTTTAAAAAAAGCATAGTTAGCATACCTAGTATGTAATGCAAATCTGTGCCCGCGCTATTGTGTGCTCAACTTTTCTGTTTTGAGTCTATTATTTAATTTACTATTTACATACCTCTACCTAAATTAATATTTGTAATTTTACTTTTCATTAACTACCATGTGACACCTCAGAAACGAACCATACTAAAACAAAAGGCGGTTGGCAAAAAAAATATATATGCTCGGTACTCAAGGAAACATTTATCGCGGTTGTAAATGATTTTGGTTTTACTTTTTACAAGATTTTGAAAAGCGTTTTGTAATTTAATATGTAAAAACGTAATTACTTGCGTCATTGCTGAACAATTTTAGTAGTCATACAGTATACAGTACAGAAAATTCTTCCTACGAGATTATGTTTTGAGATCACGTTTCAATTATGTATATGATTAGACAATTTAAAAAATACTTTAATGATAAATTATATTAACTTTTTATTTTTTTCAAGCCATTAAATTCTCTGTAATATCTTCATAGGCAAAAAACTATTTAACTCAAAATCGTTTACACGTAGAGAAAGCTGCCATTTTAAGAAACCCCTTAATAAGTTTATTACGAAATAAAAAAAAGTAATGTCGCAACCCAAAACCTCCACTTTCCATAAACTTATTATGTGTATCTCAAGAAATATTTGCCACAAAACTATAGATCAATCGTCCCGTCCCCTCCACTGCAATGCGCTGGGACTTTTCCTTTATAAGGAAAAATACTTTTCCATTCCACCTTAATGTAACTTATTACGAGAAAATATCAAACATTTTACACTTATTATATCTTTCGCAGTCATTATCAGAATTTTTGATTGGCCATGGCGTTGTGTTTACTTTAAGGGTACCAATACCAATTATTCCTCACCACCAGCAATCGACCCGTGACGCAATCACTAATTTGTTTTAGCTCGAATCTGTAAAGCTGTCAAGGGAGACTATAGCTTCGAGTGAGAATAATTTGATCAGGAAAACGGAACTATTCTAAAAATGATTCTGGAAAGGCTTTTTTGGCGGTATAGATATTTTTTTCAACACATTTGCAGTATATATTTATACTAGGTAGTACACTTTCCACTACAAGCAAACAACACGCAATATTCTAGAAAGTCATGCCTGGATTGATGCTGAGGAAGCTTGTGTGCAGCTCAGCATCTAAAAACAAACAACAAAGCCCTGGTAGCCCTAAATATGTATTTAGTAATTATGCAGCAATGGAAAGCCAGATTAAGAATTTTATTGTTGAGCTCAATAAAAAACTTATGATTCACCGATCGTTCAATGTACGTATAAATAGAAAAGTCTTCATTATAGATCACCTAAAGATATAATAAAAGAAGAGCTACCCTTTGAAATCGGTAAATAAATAATATACATATTTTTTTAGAATAAACAAAGGATGCAGTGCATTTCCCTCGTACCTCGTTGTTGTTGTATGCATCTTGCAGTTTCTTTATCTTGCAGCAGTTGCAGTGTTGGTTGTGATTAATAACAACAATAATTTGCATTTTAATTACAACGAAGAACAGGTGGCAACCAAAGCTCTTATACAACCTAAAATTTTGGCTTGCAAAAAAATCCTGTACAAAATTCAACTTGCAATAAATTGGGGAAACCAGTTCTATTCCATTTACATGTTTTAGGTCCTGTTTAATCGTGAGGGCAGGGTGAACTAGAAACGAGCTTTGTCATAAAAACCGGGTTCTACAAAAAAAATATTTCAATATTTCACGGAGGTGTAACAATTATTCTTCTGCCGACTTTAGTCTAACATTTAATTCGCTACGGCTTAATGCTTGTGGATTTGTTGTGAGCATAAAATGCGTGGAAATACCAAAGTAAAAGTCCACTAGTCATCGTTCTACAGATCAGATGGAAGGTAAATAAAGTATTTTAATGTTTGCTTTACGTTTCAATCACAGATTTGTTTACCAATGCTAATGAGAAAATATATTCATGCTACATGATCTTCGCTATTGCTACTCTACTTTAGAGCTCCACTCGCATCCACAGTAGAAACAAGGGTAGTATCTCATTAAACCTCACGCCGTAACACATTTTTCATACACCTTTCTATTTTTAAAGGTGAATTGAAATGGTGCCACTATGTGTTGTGTCGTCGTAATTAGCACTGGTTGCACCGTTCATTTCTAAAATTACGAACTCACCTGGTAGTCTATTTCACAGCATCTCATTCTCTTGGGCTGACCCTTAGATAACAGATACACTCCGAGGATTGATTTCACAAATGTCAATGCTGTGACTCAGTTACAAGGGTTAGTGTTTAGTAGTTACAGTCACAAAAATATGCACGGACGTAGGCTAGCAACGCATGTCAAGCTGCACTCAATACTCCGATTCCGATTTGTTTTCCAGCGAGCAGTGCGGTGAAAGTTGTAGTCTTGCTGACTTCTCCTCGCTGGAGAAGGTAGCCTTTGAACTGGAGCACTTTTTAAAGGGACGGGAAACACAGCACGACGGGATATTTAAAAAATAGAATTAAATATCATTAAAAACTTTGTGTGCAGTCAGAATTTTGCCAGATGTATTGACGGTAGCCGTTGAAGTATGTCGAGTTATGTGTTGACGATGCAAATAGAAAGAGAGAAATTCAGTTTATTGCTTTGAAAAAGTAGCGAAGGGATCTGTAACACTCACATTAAGAATTAAGAACGTAGGTAGATAAAGAAAAGTGGAAATGTATACAGCCGCGTAAGAACAACACAATCAAAATGAGCCGGTGGACCAAGTTTCATTCTTTTCCTTCGAGAAAAATATAAGCAACCCCTTCACTACCGTTGGTACTTGCATGAAAAGGAGCTGCCAACAGCCACCCCGCTAGGGGTAAAGTGCGAAATGCGGCTGCAGAAACAGTAAGATAGACATTCGTCTAACCGCACATTGCAGTAGTATCTATCTACTATACTAGTAGACAGAAAATACACGCATACCTACCTAAACGAATAATACGTAGGCACCTGCGCATTTTTGTACACTTCTGCCTTACAGGAAGCACTTTACTGACTTCACCTGCTTCATTATCTTTTAACTTGTTTAAGTGCATTGGGGCCATGCAAAAAATACATAACGCAAAAAACGGACCTTCAGTACCCACCTACCCCTTTTGTAAAGCAATTAGCGCCCCCTGCACAATGCTGTAGGTATAGGGCTGTAACGATAA
>JAQFZC010002714.1:0-21695 GCA_034695205.1 Dicyrtoma fusca
TCATTTTTATAGCATTCAGGTTCATAATCAAAAGTCACAACTATTCACAGAGCAGAGTGGAGCAGAGCAGAGCAGAGGAGAACGGAGCGGAGGTCAGACGTGACTTTATGACATGTGTGCAAACTTTAGTGCTGGGATAATTCCTTTCGTGTTAGTATGCCGATGAGAGTTTTTTCGGTTATTCAACTAGTCGGCTCCCAATAAAAATTTTGAATGCCAGTGTATGTATTATGCAGCATGTAAACAATATGAGCAACTCTCATGTAGGAGAAAGTAGGAGAAAACCGATGATAGGACGAAAGAAGAAGAAAAAAAACTAAATTTGTTGGTTTGATTTTTCCCGTCTTTCTCTTCACGTAGCCTCAACTTCTTACAAGCTATTATTTAATAGCTTGAGGGATAGCTGAAGAAAGTTGAAGTGTGTAGTGAAAGTCAAACGGGTCCTTCCATTTTTTTAAAAAAAAGTTGATAATGTTTCCTCTTTATCATGTGGTGTATGTGTTAGGAACGACTTGACGATGCGATGACATACCCATACCGTGTAACAACTGTGGCTCCTGGCCATACTATATTCTTGAATCATATACATAGTTGTTGGTGCATATGTATGTACGTATGCATGTATCTTGTGCTAGAAACACACAAAATAGAAATAAGAGAATGTAAATGGTCGATAGGTTAAAATAGAGACAAGTCTTTGCCCGGCGGCGAGCAATTTGAGTTTTCTCCATGGATTTTTACCAACTATCTTCTTCTGCTTTCTCTCTCTCTCTCTCGGTCTCGTCTCACTCACTCACTTCACTACAACTTACGTAGAGAAGCAAGTTGACTTGAAGTTTCCTAAAAAAGGCGAAGAAAAAATGAATGGTTCATGCATAAGTATGTGAGGCTGTTGGGAGAGTGAAGTGAGACAAGAGAGCGTCATATGTTCTTCTTGTCATTTCATTTTATTTCATACTTTATTTTATTTTACAGCTATGATATTATTTTCAAAAGGGATTCTCAACTTTTTCCTCTCTCTCTCTCTTTTCCAGCTGAGATGAAACGATTTTACTTGGTGAAAGTCATACTTTGACTGCATACATACCAACAACTTTCTTTTCTTGACTTTCACAATCCATCCATCCATATTTATTGTCACACAAGGGAGATCGGGACGGGGGTGTTTGAAGATGGTTGAGATACATGTTCATAGTTATTGATAAGAGGTTTAACGTTCTCTGTCTCTCTCCATGTCTCATCTCCCTGGTATAGATATTTCGTCCCCCTTCACATTTCACGCACAACAATCAACATATAATCAAGTGTCGACAACTGGAAAAATGTGTCCGCCTTTTCCATGTTCACTGTCACTTGAGATGGTGAGGAGCTTAGAGAGGAACACTTTGATTTATTGTCGCCTCTCATTTCCATCAATTCTATTCACACCCAAAAGCGCTTCGGCAGCTTACGATTATCTCATCATTAACTTTCACAGATCACAATTCAAAGCACTACATATATTTGGAGCACGCATGTATATCAAGCATCCATCCAAAGAGACCCATACAATCCTACATTTGCCCTACTTCTCCAAGTTTTCAGAAGAAAAGCACATGAGAACATAATTATATATAGTTGTTTACGCTTCACTTTCTCCCAGTGACGAGTCAAGAACAGTCGACCTTCCCTGAGCGAAAGCTTTATATTTATTGGTCTTGAACAAAACATGATATGTTTCTCTCGTACTTCTTTTACATTCTCAAAAATTAGAGCTATCTGAGTTAGGATTTGTTACAGGGTAGTGACTGTGTAAATCGTGGGAACTATAGACGAGTTTTATGGTAGATAGCAGGTTTTGAAGGGCTCAATAGCATTGGCAATATAGGCAACGGACCAACAAAGGGTTGACACGAATACACACAAGGTTTTGACTTGATTCTCTTTTGGGTTCCGGGTGAATTCAAATGCAAGGGGAAAGTGAGGGGAGAAAGTGAAGTGAGATACGTGCCCCTGCTGATGAAGTAAAACTCTGTATTATGTACATAGAGGGAGAAAGCTAGAACACAAGTTAGGAGTGTGTGCATGCAGATGTATGTAGAAGAAGGAAGAATTCAAATTCAAGTGAAAGAAAACCAATTGAGAAGGAAGATGAAAGCAATGTGATGACATTCTATTGAAAGCCCTTCGAGTTTCATCAACTCTCACAAGATAGTTGCGTGGAGGTGGGATACTCGGGAGAGAAAAAAGAGGAAAAAAATTAGGTGAAAAGTAGGGCCAGGGATAAGAAAATAAGGAGAAGCAAAACTTTTGTATTCAACTCGCCAGCTGAGCTGCTTGGTTTGTTTCTTCGTTTGTTCCTCCGTTTATATAAGGTATATAAATATATATAGGTATTTTAGTCAGTGTGTCTGTCCTGTTCTGATCACTGTAAGGTGTTCTGTAGAATGTGTGCCATGAACACAACAAGCAAACAAAAGCCTTGAAGAGTTTGAGTTTACAAAGAAAAACAAGAGGAAAATGTTCTTACGACTTCTCTTTATTATTATTTTTCCCTTTGCACCTCTGCGTGACGTCCAACACAGTTCCAGACGGTAAATGCTTAAACCGATTCTTACGTTCGTGTACATAAGTACATGAGACGACAAGACTAGTTGAATTTGTGAAAACGTTTATTAGAATCTTCTTTCAATTTTTTCCACATTTTCATCACCTTCTTGGACTAGATCGTATTATAGGGCAAAGCATCCCACGTAAGTGTCCTATTTATGTCGCTCAAAAGGTAGTTTATTAAAACGCTGCTCTATTGGGAAGTATTGTACATAGACTGCTCATTCTGTTTGAGTACATTGCTATGTGCATTAGATGTTGCGACTCAAGTACATTGATTCCAGGGGGCATAAATTTAGGAAGATAATTGGAAGCATGTAGAGGAATTGTGGAGGGAAGAGAGATGGGGAATAGAGACTAAGGAGAGTTATAGGGGATGGGCATTGAAATCAATCGGCTTTCCCCTGAAAATCCCATCAAAGTAATCTGGAATTGGTTTGTCATGGTTTGGTTTGGTTGCGTGGGTTTATATGGGTTGAGTTTATTCAGTCATGATAATGTGTTCAATGTAGATGGGATGGGAATGCGACTTATAGGCATTGCCTGCCCTTCCCGCTCCTGCTGATGCTCTGATGCTGGCGGTGATGTTGAGGAGTGAGCTTGTCAAAACCGGACTTTTCAAATCTATTAAAGAAATATTGAAGCTTCGTGAAAGTGGAAAATGAAACTAGATGCGGAACTCTTGGGAAAATCTCAGATTGGAATTTACATGAGATTTTTTATAACTCAAGAAGAAGAGGAAGGCCGGAGTGAGGAAAAAAGCTTGGGGTTTCAATACTATGCAAACTATCCAATGATTTGCTTGAGAAGAGCCACTGACTCACTCACTATACATATAGGTATGCGTATGCATACGTGTGCATACAAAGACAGGGAGATCTCTAGCCTCTGCCCTGCATCAATGGCATTGGTGCTCCATATATATAAGCATACATTTGTAGCGTGTAGGTAGGTACGTAGAAATAATTCTAAAGTATACGAAACGCTCTCTTAGTCTCTTTTGCTCGTTTCTAGGGAATAATCTGAGAACCTTAATGTCACTTAAGGAGGACGATTCATCGTCGAAGGAAATTGGGCTGCATTTCCTCCTCCCCGCTCTCCTATCTCCACTATGTACTGCTCTTTCACGTTTACAACACCAAGGTCCTCAGAGCAGAACATAGGTAGGTGGTACAGAGAGCTATACGGAGGTAAGTAGTGAGAGATATAGATGAAGCCTTTGACGAATCTTGCCCCTACAAGTTAGAGTAAGACGTACAGTTACAAGTACAGGAAAGGAACAGCAGCCCCACCGTCACATTATTCTCTAAGCTCCTTCTCGTCTTGAAAAGTGACTTTCTCTCCTTGTCGTTCTCTCCAGTCATCGAGATCTGCCGGGTGGGTTTTATCCGCCGTAAATGGAATCAGGAAAAGCGGGAGCAACTCAAGCCCTTAGCACATACAATACAAATATATACAGCAGTATAGCATAACATCCACCTATGTATATGAGTGTAACTTCGTTTTTTCCCTCTTGCTAAAAAAAGATTTTTTTCTTCTTCTCCACTATAATAATATGCTATGTCATGAGCATGGTGAAAGTGACATGTTAGCTTTTCAAACGAGAGTCAAAGATGGTTTCACAGGAATTCACCGACAATGATAAAAAACAGCTACCGTCCCTACTCTAAATTATTATCCCCTTCACTTTTTCATTCTTTTTTCTTTTGGCTATCAAAAATATCCTCTTACTTTATCTTTTCTCAGTCTAACCGACTACACATCCCCAATTTTACAATTTACTTTCACCGCACTTCTTTGACAGTCTCAAGTTTATTCCTGTCCTCATTTGTTAGTTTCTCGTTTCTTGTCGTCTGCATAAATTCCCTATGACGGCTGTAGACGGCATCCTTGTCTGGTTTCCTTCATCAGAGTGCGTAATTAAAAATTATGGTGCCGTTTGTAATTGAGTAGTAAGGAGTTCAAAAAAGTGGTTCGTGGAATGTCAGAGTTAATATAAAAAACATAATAACTTTATTAGTGGCATTACTTGTTCATCTCATTAATGATTAATGATTAATCAACTGATTGACTTTCATAAACATTGTTTGCGCCGCTTTCACTTTATATATTATCCTGTTTCCCAACCTCGCCCTGTCCTCACAATTATATTGTACCGTGTTTGAAATCCTTATGTAATTTGCTTACCCGAGTTGCCTGCATCTGTACACGTTCAGACACAGTTAAATGTAGGAGTAACTTCAAGAAATTCTTAGCCGTAGAACCCTAGTATTAGTAGTACATCTCATTTTTGTGTTACATGACAGATTTAAACTTTTATTTCATAAGCATAACGAGGTGCTACAATATAATATAATACAAGTCAACATATATATCTTACCTTTTTATACAATTGTATAGTTTAACAATGGAGTATACATATTCATAATTATTTATACGCTACAAATATGTACGTAAGCTACGCTACACAACGTTCCTCACTGCTATGCACGTAATTAAATGTACGTAATACTGTAATACATACGTAGTACATTATATTCATTTGTTATTTTAGTAATTTCACTTTGTACAACAGTAAATTTCACCTTTTACTTTTTCTCTATTTTTAATATTTTATTATCGAAACATACAATATATGCAACACATTTCCATGTTGTAGTTATGTAGCAAGTAAAAAATGTTGTTAAGTAAATCATTTTTAATTCTACTGTTAACAAACTTAAAGTAAATCTGTACTTACTCTTACTCTTATTTGGTAGTTGTATAATATGTAGAATGTATTATATGTATATGTATAAGTTTATACTTACCTAAATTTTCAACACATTCTCGTTTGCGCTATAGAATAATAAACATTCTTACCAAGTAAGTGTCTACGTAGGTACATGATTCATGTAGTATGTATTTATGTATTATCATATTAGTCTTCTTACCATTTGGGATTCACTGCTTAAACTCGTTCACAATTAATGGTGAATTGTAAAATACTCCACAACGTAAAGATAGACAAATGACGCCCTCTCAACTTCATACCAACATACATAATTACGTACATACTTACATACGCGACCTCTAAAACCATCCAAAATGTACTCAGAAGCTTTTCAAAGTATTATTACTAGTTGAATAAAATAGATGTATGCATTTGTATAAATAATATATTGGACGTAGCGTGTAGTACTCCTAGAATGAGTAGTGATTATTATTGTTGTTGTTTTTTTAGTATTAAACTTAGTTTGGAAGTTGGAAGTATAGTGTGACGCAGGATTGGAGATGATTTGGCGGTTAAATTTGGCTATTTCACAAATACACAACTACAAATTGGGTTGAAAAGTTTCCAGTTTATTTGATTGTTGAATGAGCAAAGTGATTACCTATTTGGGTATGCCTCGTAATCGTAATTTGTAAGGGAATCAAAAATAAGTGAAAAAGGAATAGAAGGGGATCCGGTGTAGTGTAGTGTAACGATGGGGATTATGTTCGGTAAAAGAATAATTTGATGAAGTTATCTTCTCAAAAGAAAACGATCGATGAGAAGTTATGGGAGTGTGGAGAAAGAAGGGTTGTAGGTAAGTATGTACGGTGAAAGTGGAAAGTGTGGGTTGGATGACTGGCTATAGGTTTGTATGTAAATTTTGAGTAGTGAGCTGACACTCTCAGATTTCACTGCCTGGGTACAAGTTTTTTGGATCAAGTCATAAGACTCAGTCACTGCTTGACACTAAGACCTCTCTTCCTTTCTATAGTTGGCATTGCTCGGGCTGGTTTGATTGACTTAACAGGAATGTAAGATGGCAGCATTCGACGTGTGAATACTGGAACATGCATAGCTATAATTGTATATATGTAGAATATAAGTCTGTACCAAGTCCTCAATCCTTTCTCATTTGATTTATTACGTAAGACTCAAGTCTGTTTTTTCTATTTTTTTGAATGGATTACCCGGGTCTTGAGGGAGAAGCTGATCTTGGTTATGGTGAAATCAAAGCAAGACGAAGACGAGGCGACACTCTACTTGTGCTACCTTACACTCCATCAATACGTCTCATGTTCTCAAGTCCACTTGAGCATGTACGTGGAAGTGAAAGTCGTCCACTATTGCACCACATGCCGGAGTGAAAATTAAGTAGAGCGTAGCACACACGGTTTGTACAGACACTGTACCGATCCAGTCCATGTACAACTGAGCATTTCGTCAAAGGAAAATAAGAAAATTTCGGGAAAGGATGGAAAAACAACTTTCCCTCCTTTCCCCCATAAAATCCCTACAAATGCTCCCAATATTTCTTATTTTTTCCACCCTCACGTCCCTATTGTCATTTCTTCCCCGAGTCTTTGTATAAATGATCATATTCGTTGACACTGCACTGCTGCTCGAACTTGTTGAAAGACTTCCACAAAAATGTACATGAATCATTCCTTACAGTGTGGTCATCATAAACTCATAATCACGTTAATTTTTGTATGCATGTTCCTGTATCCTTTCTTCATTTCAGATCCACTCACACAGAATCACACGCTGGTCTATTATTATGCAAACAGCAATAGTAAAATACAAGCACTTTCACCTTTTTATCTGAAAAACTAGTACTATGAGTTAGCAGTTCCTGTTGAGTTGACTGATGATTTCATCCGTCCTGCGATAAGTTCACGAGAGTCTCTTTCGTCGCCTTGAGGACTTGACTGTGCTTTACTTACTCTAGGAGAACTTATATGACTATGGGCTAGAAATTGGAAGTACAACGTTTGCAATGTGATCGACAGAAGGAAAGATAGAAACCACAATGGAGGACATGGAACGCATGAAGTACTGTGACTTCCATGTTGCATTGCTGCTGGATTCTCACCTGTAATAATAAAATAGGATATTTACGCATTTATTTTTTAACAAAGTGCATACCTATAGGTGCATCTAGTACAAATTCGATTAATAAGAAGTAAACATCTTCCGAAAAAAATAAAACCACATAAATTGCGATAATGCTAATGGAAAGCTGTTCAGCTAAAAGAATGAAAGTTTAAAGGAACATTTATAGGAATAACATCGACTTTTGTGGTCGAGTCTGTAAATTGCAATGCAATGTTAGATGTACGCTGAGGAAACGCTCCTGGAAGTTGGAAGTTATGCTCCTGGAATATATGGAGACATGAAAGGTTTCTCTGGAGAGACACAACTGGTTGCATAAACTAAAATATGTACATATAAACGAAGCTTTCTCTTGTGCTCCTTTTTGACTCTAAAAGCGTATGCCCCGGACGTCAAGTCAAATGGAGTGGGATTAGACACACATGCATACGGGTAAAGATCATAGCCATTGGCTTGGAGGATGATTTGCAAAAAGGAAAAGAGATGATTTGCTGACTTGGGATTGATTGGAGTAAAAAGAAGACGGAGAGGAGAAGCGTCTGTGCGCTTTACTGCTGGAGGGGGTATAAACGGAAGGAGAATAATAATGGTGGCTTAGGAGACTTACCATCTACAGACTGTGTAGTGATGGAAGCAAAGCAACACACATCAAGTCAATGCATTTGATCGGCGGTCGAAACAAGTTTCGAGATACACGTGCATCTAGGTAGGTGGGCTGGTATGCACACAAGGGTTGGCAGTTGGGAGGTTATAGAGTCAAGAGGGAAACTTAAAGTGAAACTAGTGAAGAGAAGAGAATCAAATGAAGCAGAAATGGCGAGCGGAAGCGTGGCAAGAGAGCGCAAATTTTTCATCCAAGCTAAATTTTACTCTCTTTTCTTTTTCTCTCCCGTAACCCCCAAAATACTATCAAAAGCTACGAAGGGAAAATAAGATAACATCACATACACACGACGTCAATGTAATGCTTTTGCGGATGACAAACCATATAGGACAGAGACAGCACAATGATAATATCACCATTTCGACGATTATATGCATACGATGCAATTTTCACAACTTTATAGCATAACGCATATGATTACACAATATGCTCATAGACACAAGGATCTTGTATGATTACGATTTCACTCTGTGATATATTACAGATATTTTCCCTCCTACTGCATGAGATCTTCAAAGAAAATCTATCCTGCTGGAGGAACATACAACGACGAGTAGCTGAAGTCCCCGTGCACGTACGCTCTTCCTACACTTATTCTTCATAAAATCATCAAGGAGAAAGTAATAAAAAAATCTCTTTTCACCGTTATACTGATATCCGTAGCTGCCGCCCCAAAGTTTTAAGCATTGACTACCGCCACTGCACTGCTATTATGGTATGTCGCCTTTACCATGGAAAGTATGGTTTGCTTTTGCTTGAAGGCCTGTTAGAAGTTCGGTGAACCAAATGGAAGTCATGAAGATAAAGCCTGAGGCTAGTATGTTTCCTGTTGATAAAACTTGCACCATCCTCACATCAGAATCAGAATATGTACATACTTATCAGTGTTGTATAAAGTTCAGTTTCAATTGAAATCAGTTCCGTATTTATTGGAAGTGAAAATTACGTGCTACTAAAAAAACTAAAACGGACTTGAACTGATAAACATTTACCTTTATGGCTGACTGGAACTGAAATTAGGTCAACCGTTCCAGTCTAACACCGTGGGTAAAATAGGTCATCAGAGGTGAACATATATAAATCTTGAAAGAGAGGGTAGAATGTGCTAAAGTTAATCAATGAGGTCTCTAAGAGTACGTAAACTATTATTTTACCCCGAAAACTGGGTAGTTTTACCGCAGGGGAAAGTTGTGCCCCTTTTTGGCAATTTTCGCCATGTTCCATTATAAAGAACTGACTGGAACTCACTCTGAAGAACTGTTGAGGAGCTGAGGACTGACTGGGAATGACGAGTTGACGGGTAAGATCAAACTTCACTGACTGATGAAATTAGCTCGGCGAAATTTTAGGAACCGGAACCATAAATGTGGGGAACTTTACAATACTGAATCACCTGCATAACTGTGTATACCCAACTATAATACACGCAAATAGATATACATATATGTGTTTACTATTTTCATTATGGCTTACACATTTTTGGACTTAGATATCTTCGTTCTAGAAACGCAGCTGAACAAAAAATGTTTTACATACTAAACTCTGCTCTCTGTGTACATTGACAAACCCTCTTGTCGTTCACAATAGAGCTCTCTATCTACCTTTATAATATTGACCTCTAATCCTCCAATGTATATTGCCATTTTCGTGTTCCCAAACTACAATTTCAACTTTAGTTCAACTATATACATGTGCAAGTGGGAGCTAGTATGTTTTCTTGTGCTCATTTATGAAAGTTTCCACGCTTGAATCAACAATTTCTCTCGAGCCACCGTTACCTTCATCTTCGACTGACATTTGATCGTGTGTCTTCGTTTTAGAAAGTACTATCTGTCCCTCACTAATTTATATAGAAAGTCTGATTTTGCATGGATCCGTGAATTTTTAAATGATATTAAACAGCGATGGGTGTACAGCCTTTGTGAGTTTCAAAGGAAGTTTCAAGTATAAAACTCCAAACAAGGATCTAAAGTAATTTTTCATTACAATGATTTATTTATGAGTCAAGCTGAAATTTATAAAGCTCTCCACAACTTACCAATTATGAATTATCTTCTTTTAGGTTCTATGTATGGGTTGAGCGTATACTCAATACATAAGTTATAAGATTAATGGCTGACATTTCACTTGGAGAAAGTCACTTCCAAAGCAGTCTCGTATTTGGGCCTGCATAGACATTGACTTTCTCTAATAATCCTTTGCCAAGCCAATCTACACAGATACTCTCCACCTTCCCACCACACGAGGATCCTACCCTACCGTAGCCTGCACTGAGTAAACTTTTGTGGCTCATGTCATATTATAATCTATACTTGTCCAAGATTCTTAAATACGACCTTCCAATGAATTAATGGGACGACGGTACACCAGAGGAAAGCCGACCACGATGTCAGTGACTTTGCATTTCAGATCGGAAATTGGAATTGAGCCGGCCAAAAAGAAGTCCCAATATCAATTCCTGAGCCCAAGAATTGTTTGAGAAGGAAAAGGCTCCATAGCTATCTCTCCTCATAGGTTTTGGATACGTATAAAAAAATTTCTCCGCACGCTCATATCATGGAGTGTGCATAGTAACACTTTGAATCTAGGTCATAGAGGAAGAATAATGGTGGGTTATTTCTTCTTCTTTTTTGAGGATGTTGATGTAGGATGTGAAAGTCCTTTGAAGATGACGTGTTGGGCGGGGGGAAAGTATACATTGAATAAGTATGGGTGGGCTGACACAGAGAGAGGGAGACAGAGAAGAGGTAGTAGGTGGGTGATGGGAAGAAAATCTCTCTCATCTGTCTAAGCGTTTATTTATGTATGTAGGTCTCGGGAATACGATACGAACCCATGACTGCTTTCTCCTAGCTTATAGCTAATTAATGAAGAAAATTAATTCTAAGCACTCAAGTTTCTTGACTTGACTGCACATACTCAACGGTCCCGCAAAGTTGTTCTTGTTGGTGTGCTGGGGTATCCGGCTATATTACTTTTATAGTATGGATTGTGTAGCTTTCACAGAAGCAACTTTGACAGCTTTAGCTTCTCTCCACCATCTTGGTGCTCATTAGAATGAGAGCAGAACAGCATCATCATCGTCATCAAGACGGCCAGAAGAGATGATGATGACTTATGTCAGTGAAGCTAGAATTTAAGCTCTTACGTTGGAATTGTTCGCTCGTCTCCAGTCCCTACACTTTCCCCCCAAGTCACCACATCCATGTTATGAAAAATCTTAAATCCTCTCTTTCCCTCTACAAAACCACGCCAAACTAACTCAACTTACTCTTAGTCTTTAAAACCTTGAAACTTTTCTTTTATATCACACATCCATTCAAAGATCTAAGAAGCAGTCGACATTTTTCCGTATCCTTCCCATTGATGCTACTCTGCTACACTTATCCTGATTTTCCTTTTCAACTCTAACACATTCATTCAGTAGTAAACTACGGAGGAAAAATTAGTCACTGAGTCACAGTTAAATTTCAATTCAGCAGGACCGCATTGCTTTGTGTAATTACAATCGAAATCGGTTGCAGTTTATTTATCCGTTGCAGGTTAAACTACAACCTAAGCATGGCGGCAAGTTCCTTTGCCTATTTTTAGCACTAAAAGCAAAAGCATCTTCATGTGAGATTTTCAGCTCAGTTCAGAGAGTGTGGTGGAAGACCTAAATCGAAACACTTAAAGCATTTGGAAGGCCAAACATTTTCCTTAAGAACCTAAATAGATTCTAAAATATGGCTGGGAAGCTGAGGGACGTAAAAGGGAAGAATTTTATTGGATTGTGATTGCACATGTTAAGGGTAGGGTAGGGATTCTATTCGTAAAGACGTGGGGACATTCAAGTAAGACGAAGTGGAGCCTGCAGCATTTAATTTAGCTGGAAATAAAAAAAAAAGGAAAGAAAGTACGAGGAGAAAATGAAGATAATGCTACGACGTTGTGATTTGGGAGTCCCTTTGCAGTTTTTTCCCCTTCTTGCTGCTTTTCCCTTTTATCCTCAGCCATCCTTTAAGTTTGCTTAATTTTTCTTCAAAAGGAGATAATGAATTCCTACTATGAAGTCACAAAGGCTTTCACAGATCCACATCCATTCAACTTATACTTTTATTCATAGTCTAACCTAGACGTCGCCTAGTCGAGCCGCCCTATTATACACCTATTGGCTTCAGTATGTATGTACATACATATAAATACAATACAGTTTAATATTTGGAAGGCACAATTGTTTTTGCCGCCTCTATCACCGCATTCCCTTTCTTCTTCTTCTTCTTCTCCTTGAGCTTCTATGGAGAGCTCGTACGTACATCCCCGTAGATTAGATGGTAGTGATAAGCATTGAGGGTAGAGGCTGAAATTTTCAAGTGGGAGCACAAGTGGAAGAAAGAGTTTATAAAGAAAGTAACTGTACAGTGCTTAAGTCCATGGTTATTTAGGTGCATTGTGTCCACGTATGTACACCCTTCTGTCTGGAGGAGCAAGATAGAAAAAGTAAAAGCCAAAAGCGAGACGTATGCCGCAATTTATGAATAAAAGACGAAACAAGATCCGCACACAACAAGAAAACGGAACATATTTCCTTTCTCTAGATAAACTAGGATAATCTACAAGGAATACTTTGCCTTTGCTCTGCTCCCTGCCGCTATTAAGTGTTTCCTAGGCCAAAGTGCATATTGAGAGAGACTCGCTGTCCCCTTGTCAGTTGACTTCATTGAAATTGAAACTTAACAAAGATGTAGTTAGAATTCAGCACACAATAACATACTACCACAGTAAATATTCAAATCTTCCAGGAACATACCAGAAAGGGTTTCATACGTGTGTCTGTTGTGTAAGAGACTCAAAAATTAGTTCTAGAGCTCCTTTTCCCTCTTGCTTTCTATCTCGCTCTCTAATTTTCATTTTAACTTTGCTTTATTTTTATGTGAAGCAACAAATATATATGTACAGTGTACATACATGCAACCGTTGATAGGAGTAACCCCCGAAAAAAATGAAAGGGCAAACAGAAATGTAATTGTCAGAACTTAATTTGAGTCCGTATCGATAAGGAGTTGTGGAGGGAATATTTTGTTCAGTTGACTAGATTAGCATACTGGGTTAATAGCAATACATTAGGGCAATTCACTTTAACGCTCATCCGCAGCATTGCATTGTAAAAAGAGGAAATTCCAGACAAGTAAAGAAGAGAAAAAAAATAAGAACTACGAGATCATATCCACTAGCTTCAACCCATGCCCCATAAAACTTAGATACTCATTGAGAGTCACATGGATCGGGGAAGGAAGGAAGGGAGAGAGAGAAGGAGATCAAAGCCAGGCTCTGTAAATTCAAGAGGAAGTCGAATCAGCAAACAATACACTAAGCCAATTTGCAAATAGAGTATGTATATACTAGCGTTAACTTTTAATGGGAACAAAATTCAAACTAAGTTGATCTTGGATGTGGAATTTTGTGAGAATAGCAACTTTCATTGGAGATGTTGCTGTTAAGTCAAGAGCTTGATAGGAATACATTTGACCGATTTAATACTCTCCCTTTATTTCGCAAGACGAACATAAAATGGAGAACTAGTTCAATATCCGTGCAGATCACGTTTCACGTTTCGTAACTTACGAAACGTAACCTATCACTGGATATGGATGATGAAGGAAAGTAAACATAGGTATATATAAAGTCATGCCAAGGCTCCGACTAGCACTGACACAGAAGCAAGTGGAGGAAAAGGAAGTGAGTGAAGCAGGAACGCTTCTTTTTAGGAACATGCCCTTGCAGGAACGTGGCTGGGTAGTTTCGTAAAATCTAATATGATTTCTATTAGCCTCAAGCCTCTCCTCTTACTGTTTTCTTCATTACTGCCAGGGAAAAAAATGAATAAATAATTTGTTCAACTTACCATTTAATATGTGGACAAAAATACTGGCGGGATGAGAATTTGACGGAACGCAACTGTAATTACCAGAATCACTCTTTTGCACATTATGAACGACTAAAGTGCTTGCGTATCTGTCCTTATTTACTTCTAACTGACGATTCGGGTCGTAGTTTATCATTTTCAAACCCTGCAAAGGAGAGTGAGAGACAAGTGATCAAAGTTTCTGGCGGAAGAAGGTTGTGGAATGCGTAGCTAAGGTGGTAGTACTCCTTACCTGGTACCAGAAGACATAATCAGGTTCTTCAGTACTTTGTTTGATCTCACAGATGAGCCGCAGACTTGAGCCACTTTTGATATATTTGTCAGGACCTCCGGCAATCTCAGCCCTCGCCTCTGTTTTCGTCATGTCAGCAGACGATATAGATAGATAGAATAGAAAAATAAAACAATTTTTGTGAGTACTGCACTGGAACAAGTATTTTCTCTGTCATGGTACATGCTGAGAAAAAAAATGGAAAAGTATCCGATGACAAATGGATGTGAGTGAGAAGAGGACTCATACGAGGATAGTTGTGTGTACACTTGTGTGGTTGACTTTATTAGAGAACATGCGAGAGGATAGGGCTGGACACGCACAAAAGGGCGCTATGTTTTTTTAAATATATATATATAGCGGACGGAAATGGGATACGGTAAGAAGAACATGGAGATGGAGACTTACCCACGACATTGAGTTTGACAAAAATACTCGAGGGAGGATGTGTGGAGACTTGACACTCGTAGACGCCTGCATCTCTTGGCTGGACGTATTTGATTTTCAAAGTCCAATCCTGCGGGAGTTTGAAAAACAGACAATGAAAGATTGTTCACCATATCTCCTCAACAAGATTAATGATTCTCATCACTTAATGCTATGAATTCCAATCTTTCATTTTCAACAATTCATTCCGAAATGAAAACTCTTTTCCTCTCCAACCACACTGCACCATCGCATCCGCATGATTCCACTGTACGCTGTACGCACACGCTCTCTCTCTCTCTCCTCCGGCTCAGGAGCTTTCTTCCCTCAACGATAATTTGCACTCCATAGCCAGAGCATCTCGTACGTCGGAGGAAAGGGCGTCCCTCAATATACAATTTTTTCCCCAGATTTCCTCCCGTCATCTCAAGAAAGTATCGTTAGCTATCATATCCTTACTAATGCTCTTTTTAGCTCATACTCAGTCATTCCCACGCTTACATCCTTCAGGAAATTATCCGAGCTGTTCTCTGCCTAACAAGGGGTTTATCTCTCCCGGCTATCTACTCTCCTCCACCTAAGTACTGCAATAAATAGAAATACAGCGGAGCAATGAATACATTACCGTTGGGTATGCACCAACTTTTTCATGGAAGACATACGTACACCGTGTAACTTGGACTGGCTAACAGAGGGACGGCTTTTACGAATGCAGTGAGAGGAGAGTCTACAGGACCGTCTTCCGCCTTCCTTCCGCCGATTCTACTTTTTGTTAATCGTAAGTGCGCATTACAAAACTCAACAATGGGAATGGCTCTGGCTCGCCAAATTTCTCTCCTCACTGTCCCATGCACTCTCCCGTTTCCTTATTGAATTTCCTCCAGACCTCTCCTATACACTCCTCCACTCCCAACAGCTTTCTATAAGTTGAAGAACTCTCTCCATTACTCGTTCCCTTTCTCCCTCTCTCTCTCTCTCACTTTCTACGTGTTTAGTCTGTTGTTTAGTGCTTAGACTGCGGATCGGAGGATGGGAGCTGAGGGGCCGACAGGGAGCAGGAGAGGAAATGAGGCAGACGCTCGCTTCGCTAGTCGACGAGACGATGATGCTGCAGACTAACAAGAAAACTACAAGGAACAACGCTCCGAACCACAAGGACTTTTCACAGTTACAATTCAATAACGTCTCCTACGCGGTCCTCCATATTACTTAACCAACCTCCTCTCTTAACTTCCATATGTCCACAGGTTGTTATGCAATGCCATGCTAAAAGGTTTATAATTTCACAAGACCAAAAATGAACTTCTACCTCCTGCATTACACATGTACATCTATAACCCAATTACAACCAATCTTGAACGCTCCTCAACCATTGGCTAAATAAAATCTAAATTTATCAAGGAGAAACATTCATGAAGAACCCACAGTAAGTCGACATAGGTAGGTACGTTCTTCTAGCTAATATTGTTTACATGTATCTGTCTCTAACAGTTTTGACGCAATGGAGAGAATTACACTTAGTGCAAAGTACAAATAATGGCGTAAGATTCAAAACGATTTAAAAGCAAAGTTTTTCTGTTTTTAAACATACCTACTAAACTCATTTTTGTTCTCAAACATACATTTTTCTAGCTTTGAAGAAGAGTCGTAACACACGTCCTTTGCTTTATAAGCCACGATAGTTTAAAATTGAAGTTTAAAGTTTGTAGTGAAGATTGAAGGTATGAAAAAATGATTGGAAACTGATGATGAGGTGGTGCGTGTGTGAGTGGGTAAGTCTTTGCCTGTACAATGTATGAGGTTGATTCGAAGCAAAGGATGAACACACTTATTATGTACCTACATGAAAGGAGCAATGTTGAATTGAGGAGAAAATATTTACACTGGCTTATCTATAAATACTACGGGACTGTTGCAGGGCAGGATGGAGCTATATGCATGTATCGAAGAAACCTACAGCGATCGTAGGAGGGCTTCCAAGAAAGAGCAAAGATATAACTCCTTAGTGTACCTGAAGTGTACACTTTATGTACATAGAAGTGGTTTTGTTTGGGAAAGGTAGAAAGGGGAAGTATGATGCGGGAGGTAACGGAGACGGCGGTCGACAGAAGCTGCGTAGACACAATGAAACAAGGTACAGCAACAGCTCTATGTATTGGATGAAGAGCTCTTCACGGTTAGAGTAATGTAATGTTTAAAGTGGTTTCAGTGGCGCAAAACAAGTTTAGCTCCATTCAATCTATTTCCTGGGCTAACCATACGTATACTATTTACATATATACATTTACTTGGGAGCAATCATGAAAGAATTCTAATCTCAACCCAAGTAGATTTCAATTTAAATTATTTGATGAGATGGCCTTGTTATGCTCACCAAAGCCACAGCCAAAGCCAAGGTAGCCTGATACAATTTATAGACTGGGAAGTGGTTGAGATTGTTAGAAGCTAACTACCTCCATAATCATATATCCATGTACAAAGTTATTAGAAAATTATTTCTTCCACCCCGTATACTGAACTACTGACGTTAGTAGAGCGATGGAGCTACAAGAATTTTTTATTTTACATTGATGCACAGTCGTATTTATACTTTCACTTTATACTTGAGCCAGTCGTATGTGTAAGATTTAAGGAAATAGAGGCTCAAGTTGGCTGGAATTAGACATCTTTTCTCAATCTGAGTGCACACACGGTGAATGACTATGAAATCAATTGGAGATAAAAAGCTGCTATGAGCATCCTCCTGGAAAATACTACTTACTGCAGTATACTCGTATCTTCACTCATGCACTTTCTCCACTCCTACGTACAGCCGTAGAGCTTATGAGAGTACAGAGTACAGGGCTAAATTACAATGAATAAACCAGCTGGTTGGTGAAATTATGCCCCGGAGTACACTACAGTCATATTCATAGAATCATCATCTCTCCTGTGTACTACTTTCCCCTGCCTGCATCCTCAGGTCCTATACATGCACTCAACTTGGATGAAACTGTGGGTCTTCCAAGGGAACGTAACACCCGATCAGAAAAAATTCATGAAAAAATCCCAACGAAGAATTGGAAAAGTTACTATCAACTTTATAATCACTTTATCGATAAATCCATATCCATCTCTAATATCCTTTCCACATATCCCCCCAGCGCCCATCCTCTTCATATGCAAATATATTCTCCTGCCTCAAAGCGAATTTCCCATTCCTCTCCATTTCAACTCTGGGTTCCAAGGGTCACAAGAGACTCAAATAAATATCAGATCCTTCCACGTATGATCTCTTTAACTATTTTCCCTCTCCAGCTATATTTTTTCGCTGTATGGAAGGGAATGGAAAGCAAAGCGGTCCTATGTATACTTAATACAGGGAAGAATGAATAAGTGAACTACGACCCACGTCACACTGCCAGTCTTAGAAGGAGGAAAGCAAAATAGTGAAAGTATTATCATTGCTTTCCCTTGCTTTCTCCACTCCATTCACAACTAACTCCCGTCATGAATCCTCCTTATGATCTTGAGTCGTACAGATATTACCTCTGCATTCTCTAAGCACCTCCAGTCATATGCACCCACTTTATTTTGTATAGCTCGTGGTGTGCAATACACGTCTCTGTACGAGTGTAATATACTAACATAAGGACCTGGAGACACGCCACAGATCATCATCATGCGGGAAGATATAGAAAGAGGAAAGCTGAGCATTACTTCATTCAGTAGTTCCATGGCTCCGGCAGTGCCTGTAAAAAGTAGTGGGATAAAAGACGCAATGATTGATGAGAATAACTCTCTCCGCTCCGCAACGCATTTTTCTACCATAATGTGTAATAACTAATCACACATTATTATCACAGGATCATCATAAATTAAAGCTGGCAATCCGACATACGTACTTTCTTGGAGAAACAAAAATCCAATCTTTTCCCATACATATTGTGGCATACCTTGTCAAAAGCTGACTAATTGGAAAATGCTGCCCAGAATGTTTTCATAAATGTTTATATACTTGGCACTAGACGCAAAGATTTAGCCAGCCAAATTGAGCTTTAGTGGTAGGTTTGCCCAAGAGAGAGGCTGCGTAGTACAATCATTTCCGTGACGGTGAGAGCCAAGTACGTTGGAAACCTTTGAGTGTAAAAGTATGTGATGGCATGTTGGGATTGGAATGCCTTGGTTGAGGGCTCCACTGCCAGTCAATGGCTAAAAATAAGAGTGGAGTGAGCAAATGTGTTTGACTTGTAAAATGAAGACGGCGGCTGGAGACAGGGGCTTTGGGAGGAGAGCGCATTGTATATATAATTCCCGTCCTGCTCAAAGATGTGTTAAAAAGATCATTTATGTGGAAATGGACTAACATTCAAAGAAAGTTGCAACCAAAAGCTGCTCGCTAACAGTCAAGGAAATCCCAATAGGATCAAAAAGTAGACGGCGACACTCTTTCTTCCCTCCATGTATGTATGGAGTACCAAAGACCACTGAGGGACCCCATTATGTGTCTATACTGGGAGATATGTACACTTATAATGGCCAATGATATGATGACCATGTTTCTCTTTACGACATCGCTGACTCTTTGAGTTGGAAGTAGACCCCAAAAATACTCGAGCAAAACCAAACCGAACCACCCAAGAGCGTTAGACTCGTACCCAAAGGCGCTAACTGCTGGTGAAAGTAAACTGGAGATAGCCGTTCAAGTTTCTCTGAAGATAAAGGAGGAAAAGTGCTCTTCAACTACATACTTTTTTATACACTTTAGCCACTACAGATACCCCATGAAATACACTGTAGATTCAAATCAAGTGATATTAAAGGCGGTCGTCACATTCCCATTACATTATTGTATCTACATACAGATGCTTTTCTGTACCTTTTCGATCGTGTAGTAGTTCCCTGTAGCGACTTGTAAATTCATAGAGGTAACTATAAACAGAAATAGAAAAGCGCTCTGCTATCCTGATAATACACTTCTTGCACAGGCACTAAAAAATTCCCAACCTTTCATTTTCACATAAAATTTGCATTCTAAATTCTTGGTTCTCCTGCTCCTAGTGACAGTGCATAGAGAAATCTTAACGAAGTAAAAATGATGACAGACTATGAAGGAATGTGAAAGTAAATAGAGAGACAGAAAAAGTCCTTGAAGCCTTGCACTAGTCATTCCCCCTATAAGCTCTCCTATCACACTTTGATATGAGAAGGAAACTGGGAAACATGATATTTGCACAAGTCTCAAGTATCACCATTGTCGGTTATGTATGCTCCCTAGGAAAATAATCAGAACCAGAACCGGTCAATAACAATGAAAGCTGGAGATATACCAAATCAAGAGATAGATGGAATATTGAAATGGTAAATGGCAAATGACTATATAGCGGGTACACTGGTACACACGGTGTAGGGATGAAGCCTTGCATGGCGGAATTGAGAATAAAGTAGAATAAACTGACGGAAGGGGAGATGAAAATGAAATTGTAGGGAGTCTGTATTAAATAAAATAAGAGAGTAATGAAATGGCCGGGTAATTTAGACGAATCGTAAAGACGGAAATGTCCTCGCCAAATGGTCTCATAAAATACAAGAGTTAGAGTTACGGATTTCAGCTCATACGCATACACACACACACGTTGAGTCACACATACTGCCAAGGTATAGATAAAACAGCTCGTAATGAAGGACTTGGATCTAAAATCGAGTCGAATTCGTTCCCACTCAAATATATTAGACGTACTAGACAAGGCAGTTGGGTTGACATCCCTGACCTCTGATGGTGCCATATGTAGAATGATTAGAATTCGTTTGCTATATACCTATATAGATATACCTATATATGATATCCATTTAATGGCTGCCTAAATCCATACCCCGCATCCCCGTTTATGAGCATACAATCAGTCTGAGAAGATTTAAATTGTAATTTGTAGCAGTGGCAGAAGCGAGTCGGCTGAGAAGACCTTGGATTTTATGACGGATACAATTCATCGGCAGGAGTTTGAAATGTTTGTGAAATGTTGCTTGTAATTGAAGAGGTGTGTAGTCCTAAGTGAGCATAATAAGTTGTCAGCAATGTGTTTTGTTTGAATAAATGTAATGTGTCACTTGCACTTATAAACTTTCTCCAGGGTGTACAAGTTAACTGAGGCAATATAGAGTTCTGACGCCGCACTGTCGAGTACAGTAGCCCTATACGCGCTTAGTGTTTTGTATAAACAAAGATGTGAGCTCACAAGGAGGTCCGTAGATACTCACACTCGCACAGGAGTTCGAAGAATGGGGAAGCGACTTGTAAAAATCTTCAACTTTTTAGCCAAACAAAAGAATACGGTCACCAAAGCAAAAAGTTTCTGTTTTCTTCTATCACCCAGCACAGAGCAGAGGAAACCCACTGCGTTCGTATGTATCCAGTAGTTTCATTTGAAAGACTTGTATAACAAAGAGTTGATAGAGACAGCTGATAGTTCAAGCCCTTTACTTGAGAAACACAAAAATTCATCCTGCTAGCGTAGTAGTAGTAGTGGAAGGAGATGGGGAGCAATAGAAACAGAATCTTCTTTTGTTCTCCTCTCTGTCTTATACCTAGCTTCCTCCTGAGTCATTTTCACTCCTTTTGTAGTGGAGCGGAGTACACATGAATCATTTTTATGAAGCAGATAGAAATTCAAAGACCAACAAGGAAAACTCTTGAAGGAAATAAGGGACGACGGAGCGTTTCTTCATTTCAAGCAATCCTTTATCTTTTACCAGAATCTGATCAAGTCGTCTTAAAGTCATGAAATCTTTCCTTTCTCTTCTCTGGTAGTCTGAATTCATCTTGTATCTGTGATGTAGATACCTACGCTGTATTGTGTAAAAGAAGTACAAAATGGGGAGGGGGTGGGAGTTAATATTTTATCTATTTGTTGATCTTGACCAAACAGTGAGGATGACTAAAAGGAAAGAAGAAAACTGCATGATTATTTCATGCTAGTACTCTACTTTCGTGTGT
>JAQFZC010002715.1:0-21690 GCA_034695205.1 Dicyrtoma fusca
AGAAGGTGATACCCTCAATTCTCAATTGAAATACTTGAATTTGTACTTGCAGTATAGTAATTAATTAAACTAATATACTAATCCTATAGTTTTACCGTTTTTGTTACTAGCATATCCATTAAATATAACAACTCAATTGCTTGATGTGAATTACGATTACGAGTATATATGATGATGATTGTAATCTCTGATTTTGTTTCTTTTTCAGCTGGTTCATTATTTGGGGAACAGTTTAGTTGTTAGTGGAAATATATGATTATTTCTGCGTGCGAGTTCAACTATCTCCTATCTGCACATTTTTGCGAGAGTGTTATAAAAATCTGACTAGTTTTGTTGTGATGTAGTGTGTGCTCATTCTCCGTGCTTCCTTCCCATTGTTAGTGAAATCCCAAATCAACTGTCAGTTTCACTCAACCCGTTCTAACATTAACTTTACACCTGTTTACTAATTGGATAGTGTAACAGAAACAGAAGGAACGATATTTACATCAGAATCAGGAAAACATTTTAGCAATAAGTAGAGGCTCCTAATCACAGTTGTTAACCTCCCAAGAATTTTAAAGCCAAAAATTGTTTCTCACTCTGTGTCCATGCCAAAATTATTACCTAACGACACTAATTGGATTTAAATTGAAACGAGGGTCGCTGCTACAAGATATCATAATCTGTAGCTACTCAGCTACAACACCAATTCCAACATGCACGTGCAATTTCTTCAACGCGTAGTGTTGGTCGGATTTTTGGCTCTCTTGTCCACTGTAAGTGAAATTTTAATTTTATTTCATTTTAATTTATAAATAATTACTTGCACGAAAAATATAATTTTGTAATTGGTTATTGTTATTAGTTTAATTTCATATCTATCTATCCAGTTACTCTCAAGATAGCTATGAAATAATGCGCCTTGATCATTAGTGTGTTACTGTTACAAAATTCCCTTCGCATAGAAATAATGCAAAAGTCTCTAGGTAGCCAGATAAGCGCCTTCGGTAGCAGCAGAAAATGAACGGCTACTCGTATAACTAGGAAAATAATAGTAGCAATTTAATTTAAGTAAGTAATTTCCACCGTCTGTGATTGTGATTACACAGTCAACACTAATAAATGGGAAAATAAAAACGTGCTTTTCACGCAGTATTTCCATCATAGTTTCCATCATCGTAGTTTCAAGCAATTGATTAATTAAATTAATTCCACAAAAAGTTCAGTAATAAATGAGCCAATGAAGGGTATGCTAGCAATAGCGATGTACTCAAGTAATTAGTGTATGCAAATTTCACTGTAAAAGTCGGAGAATATTAAAAATAATAGGATGACCCAACATTTCCGCAATCAAAATTAGCTGTACTTGTATAATTGTACTACGTAGAAGCATTAATAGACACAGCCAAGATCTACACGAATTGTTTGAGGAGTCTTAAAGCAAATTGCAAAACTTGAAAGTGCAGATGCACTAAATGGAGCATTTTTGTTCTTGTAAAAAGTTAATTACATGGAAGATTAGTCCGAAGCTGATAGAAACGATGAGGCGTAGTAAATGCAATTGAATTTTGGGCTCCTGCGTACGTTTTTAATTTTCTGCTCCAATGCCCTCCCTTCACACCTCTCACATCTGTAAAGTAAAGCGTAGTGTGCGTTAGGAGTCAGGAGTCAGTAGCATTCATTCACTTGTGGAGCGGAAAATCTTTTAGTTTCCATTCCAACACCCATTCGCTCCAAACTATCTCATCTGTAAGGACTGTTGCAACACTAAGTACACTCTACCAAAAATCATTCAAAATGGATCCAGTTTCCATTGGAACGCATTAAAACTAGATTTCGTACTCATCAGAGATGAGTTAAATGCTTTCCTTGTGTTCCAACTTCCAAATGAAAAATGCATCCATTTAAAAGATTTTTGGCAGAGTGTACTACTTAGTACTTGAATCCTTTGAAATGGTCCTTTGGACTACGTGTATTTAGTGTGAAATAATGTGTCTCTGTTTTACCTACGCGTCTTACGTAACTCTCCATGACGTAGATGGTGAGAGGGGATAGGCGGATGCGAGATAAAAGTGTTAACAATACACTGTTTTGTCACCGTTATTATCCTCGCTAGCTTGGCTTTTGGTGTTCAAAAAAGTGATTATATAATTTGATTAAAGGTGAAGATGACATGGGATTCCATTGTGGATTTCCTAGATTATTAGGCTAAGGTGATACAATTACATCATCATTACCCCCGTTGACGAGGGCTCTCCATTATACAATAGAATGCAGTAGAATGTAAACCAGATTATTGGAGCTTTTCAGAAAAATGTCTTTCCGCTAAAACTTCCTGCTGGGGGCGATCTACACTGATAGGATTCTTTTTATTTGGATTCATTTCATTTCGGCTGTATCTGTACGCGGATATACCTATGTTACGTGAGGGTTCCCACTTTTATAAACAGACAGACAATTATTTACGTATGTAAACGTACGTTCTCTCAATTCAGGGCAATTGGAGCATACCATTTCTTTACTTTACTTTGTACCAAGCAATGAGATACGTGCGTATTTTTACATCTCGCTTCCGACTTGAAGGGAATTAAATTTCAAATTAAAATCAACGGGTGTGCTTCCGATGAAGATTTTTTTGATCTCACGCGGTCCCTTTGGAGGTGAATACTGAAATGCATCCTAGAACTAATCACAGTAGAATACAGATATTCATTCTCAATTTTAGCATTAATGTTTTGTTCAATAAAATTGTGAATATCTTACTCAACTTATGAAAATTGAGAGCATTTAATGCGTTTATAAAAGTGCAAAAATTAAAAAGGAAGCTGTTTGAAAGTACGTGTCTGAGACCCTGACTAGTGTGATAAGAATGAGATAGCAACAAGCTATTAGCATGCCAGATGCAACAATGAAAAGTTACCTTCTAATCAGTGTAGCTTTGAAATTCTTGATGTTTTCCACTCGAAATTCGAATCTACTGTTTCAGACTTCAACTTTCATTATTTTAGCACCAGTTGTTAATGTTAATGGTTGCTGTTTTGCTACTCAGCTTAACTGTAATTCTAAATGACACGGATTTCTAACAACATCCAACCAGTTCTCGTGTCTCAGAAGTTTTTTGTGTTTGTAAAGTTGAGATTATTTTTTTGGGGACTTTTATTGTTGTACAAATAGCTGGTATGTCCACGTTGTTAAATATGTTATGTCCTTGTTAATGGGGTGCTAAGCACGTAGATCACATGTCTGTGCAAGAATTCTCTTAGAAAATAGAATTGTGTTTACGGATCTTGTTCAAACTATGAACATCCTGACGGACCAGTGATTCCAATGACGATTCTACGACTTCAAACATGCTTGCATGACCTATCTATAGTGTATTATAATGTAGATTGACATGTAGTTGGAGCGATATACCTAGTTTAGTAATTGTTGCCAGAATCAGTTTAAGTTCCTTAAGTTTTTAAACTTAGGTAAATGTCAGGTTGATTAATGGTAAAATACGCGATAATTCCGCTGATTGATTCCTTTAAACTGAAATAACTTGTTTCGATAATTTTATGGATTTCGTTCATTTCAATTTCCAACAACTCACATATTGTGTGCGGACATCTTTGTGATCTCAGTGTTCATTAAATCTGTAGACATAAAAAGTCTTTTACTCTTTGCCAAAATACTTTAGCTGTTCATGCACTTAAACAACTGTTTTTTCTTTTATTTTTCTCTTGTACTTCTACAGTGATTGGCAGTTTTTATAAGCAAGATCTTTCACCGCATTTTGTCAGGCAGAGGTGACAGCTGGGAGATAACAGTTAATAGTGAGGTTGTGTAGTTGGCTTCGTGGGTTCATTAGTGACTAAAAGTCTGCTTGCTTTCTCATTTGCTATTAAGCTTTGTCGTTACAGTGACACTTGGTCTGTAATTCTGTCATCAAAGTTGAATCGCTATTAACTATTTCTATGTTTTCTTGCAAATTTCACTTTCATTTATGGGTTATTGATAAAAGTACTAATTATTGCCACATACAAAGATTGTGGCAACTGCACTGCGTTCTGCTATCTTAAACCCTGTATAACCTCTTAGTATTTTACAAGGCGCAGTAGCTTTTGCAAGCCAAGGCGTAATTTCAAAGTGAGTTGATACGAGTATCCCAAATATAAAATGATTTCTATCTGCTGCCACCACAACATTAAAATTAAGCTTTCCAACCAACCTGAACATGATAAACATAATAATTAAGTTCCCAGGCCGTTATCTGTGGTAATGATAGGTTGAGATTGTAATAGAAATTATGAATTTCTTTGTGATTGTGACAAGCACACTTCGTCAACCATTGCGCATTGAAGATGTCAACCTTACGAGGGGTCCTTCTTTCATTTCTCTCACCCATTGAGTAGCAACAAAAGCAAATTAAACTTAGCTTAACGGAGATATTTCAATATTTCAATTAAAACGTGTAATCTATAGATTCACCGTCCTGGCTTATAATTTTAATGAAATTATAATGGAATGTTATCTTTTCATTTCTTCATTATCTCTGACTTACGATGACGTGTATGATTCGTCATTGTGACCATGAATGGAATGATGGGAGTATTGGGAAGATGTGAAAGGGAATTGGAAGTGTCTTCTTAGTTCATATTACTCAAGATCCCACCTACGTGCATATTAGACGATGGACGTGGTGTGTGTGAGTGTCGTAATATTTAGTACTGGTCGCTAAATAAATATTTACAGTTCAGACGTTGCTCAAAAGGTTCATCCTTCATTCATTTTCATAGATTAGTATATACGGCGGGTAAACAATTCGTTCTTGACCAGAGAGAACTTTCATTTATTAGTATTGTTATCTAACACTATTTGTAGCTCAGCCGCCACTATGTGTGAATAACTCATTCATCCCCTTTACAAATGGATGCACGTAGACAGAGAGGCTCAAAGATAAGTTGGAGATCTCAGATTGAAAGATACATCTTGAACGTACCCAGTTGATGTGAAATATTAAACTGTATTGCATAATGTACAGTAAGGCATAACGGATCGTCATAACAAATCGAAGATAATGCCTCGTGTGGTGAGGTGTTGCCTTGCGGATTTAATGTCTTTCTTATCTTAAAAGGCAATTATTTGCACAAATCATCCTTCTACTTTCATATTTTTCTGCATTGCCATTTACAGCTAGGAATGTTATGGTGATCTGGTACATTTACTGTATAGATATAAGATTCTTACGGTGCAAGTGATTTTTACTTTATGCGAAAGTCTAGGACGTTACTAAAAGCAGTAGCATAGTAGCATTATCTTACTATTACTAATAATTACTGTCCCTCAATAAGTGGTCGATATTTAAAACAAATGACAAATTTTATGTAATTAGATCGAGCATACATTTCAATAATGTAACAAAGTATCAGTAAATGGAATGAACTACTTTTATTCGAGTACTGAAGACCACTACTGTAAATGCGGTAAAAATGAGATGTAACTTGCGGGGGGCGGCAAAACACAGTGGGAAGTGAAATATCAAGTGGGCAATGCATCTATTTGTCGTAAATATATGGCTGTTGTATCAGTAAATGCAGTGAACATTTGCACATAGCAACAGCCATTGCAAAATACATTTTTTCAAGTTCTGTTAGCCGCCCTATAGCCGTTGATAAATCTTCTCTGTGATTTTTGGTAAGCACCTTTTGCCCTCAAGAGATGCTAACTAATAATTAAATACGACCTAGCATATGATATATTTTGTTCTTTACATAGCCTGAGTTGACGTAAGATATTTAGTCTATTGGCAATTCGACATTCATCACTTTTTCAGCGAAAGTTATGACTTTTTAATGATTATTCTCGTGTGTCTGAGTAAATGCGTGGTAAAATGTTTCGTAATGATGCAGTGCCTTGATTGCTTTGCGTATGCCTACTGGTACTTGGAAGTTATAACACATTTAGTATGCAATAAAAGAATAAAGTTGTTAATTTTATAAATAACCTGGAGGAGATTCTGGGAAGTATCCCCAGGTAGTTAAAGGATGAAGGCTTAAGACTTACCAGGACTTATAGAATGGATAAATATAAACACTCCTAACAGCTAACAGAATAGTTGCACTGATTTAACTTGAATATAAGTAATTGTCTGCATGAGGTTCCTTGTGAACGGAATAAACTGCTTCCGTGAGAAGTAATTACATGTTTCTTTTAAGGCTAAAATCTTAATATCTTCAAGAAATTTATTGCTTTTGTTGTGAAACCGCCTATTTGTTGTTATTGTAGTCCATGTTTGACAGAATAGTTTCTTTTATAATCCATCCTAAGCCATGCCATGAATGAAGCCCACATGTTACAGTGCACAGGGGAATTACGAGCAACAAAGTACACAAGTGTACTTACGCTGCTGATTATAAGCTATTTAATATTTATAGCCAAAGCTGGATGATTAGATGGTTCGTGCGTACACGTTGGCGATAATGTTTTTTATTGCAAGAAAATCCTTGGAGTTGATACACTTGAATTATCTTTATGTAATAATGTTATAGATTCGTTTAAGTTGGCTACGATTTCCTTGTATCAAACAAAAGTAGTTGCAAGTCTCACGTATGCCACCATCAGCAGGACGTAGATTACCTACTTTTATTATGTACCTTTGTGTCAGTAGTATTTATCGCTCCGATTTTTATATAAAATACGACTCTCTTTTATTTATTTACTTGTTTATCAAAACTGCATTTCACGGCAGATATCTTGAATCTTATTGGTGGCAAGCAAGGCATCCTAACTCATGGCTTTGCTTGTCTTGTTACTTATATCGTTAAAATCTGCAATCATTCGTAAATAACGACAATCTACGCACTAAAATAAAGGAACAAAGTGCTAGTTTGGGTTTTGTTTCAAATCAACAATGCCTGATTACACTTCTTTTCTGCCTTTTAAGCCACCTTCGTATACTTTACAGTTAGGTATGCTCTTGCTCTTATCCACCCCATGAAATCTGCCTGCCTATGGGCAGCTACCACTTATACCTAATACCTAGTACATATACCTATGAGCGTAAGGATAAGGGTAGATAACATTAGCAGTATGTGATTTTATTAAAGTTGGAACAATAGGAAGAATTTGGCTGTAGTTTGCTGCTTAAACTGATACCTATCTGGTGGGAAAAGACATGCTAATGGAAAACTTAACATAGAATCTGCTATTGAAAATTTATACTACACGTTTTTATTGTCTCAAAATTAATTTTATGTTTTCCTTATGCGCTCGCTGTCTGAGGAATCTGGCTAGTTAGCAGAACATACTTCCTACTTGGAGGCAAATACACATATGCACGTACATCCCATCGTGCAGGCAGAACAAATAATGATATAAGGATAGATTAAAACTGCTAACTAAAGTTAAACAGGCTGGATAAATCGTAATTTAAGTAACTTTGAGAGTGAGTAGGTGAGTACAGTAGTAATAATGTGCTGAGCCCAAGAATTTGCGACCATTAATATTTTAATAAATTAAGATTTACGATAACGATGCTTGAATAAATAATGAAGCTTAATAAAAATAAAAATAAATAATAATAGTAATAATACAAGAATTATTCAAGGAGTGTGTCCGGTTCTACAAGGAATTCGGCGACGGGCGAATGTTGATTTTCTCTCAAGAGTGAAAAATAATATGGAAATTTCCCCCCACCCCTCACCCCAACTAGTGGGTTGTTTTCATAGCTCTTGGACTGAATGACGACGGAGTTCTTCCTCCAGATCAAGTTGAAATCCATCCCACTCGTAGTGGCCATGTTGGCCGGGATAGTTTCTACGAAGCCCTCCTCATTCACGTACATGTAATCCCCATACAGGGAATTCCGGATGCGGAAAGTGTCTGAGATGGGCTCATACATGACCGTCCAAACGGCAGCTCGGGAATCCGTGTAGCTCTGGGATGCTTGAATGTAGAAGTTGAGTCGATCTCGTCTAATTTGATCATCTCTCACGTGAAGATAATGTCTCCCAGTTCGCTTGTCATTAAAGACGAAGTTGACGTTCCTTCCACTCACAGCATACTGAACTGCTTTGGGGATCTTTGAGTAAATGGAGGAGCGAACGGCGTTTCGTTCCTTGAGGTACTGTGCAATGTAGAAGATTTCAGTTCCATCGAAGTCATCCTGCGTCTTCATTCCATTGATGAGGAAGTCGTACAGCGGTAGTTTTTCCACGCCGTGAATCTTCCGGAGAAATGGGAAAATGGGACTTGAATTCGAATTGTTTCTGGCATAAACTAAGTGAACGATGTCACGAAGGTACTCCGTCGTTTCCTGCACGTTTGGGGCAGTAATCATCTCAAGCTTGGCCCAAGTTAAAGCAGCCTCCATAATGTTGTTCGACAGAATGTAGTGGACGCTGTAATCAACCCAACGGGAAATGTTGAAGCGTCGCTCCATTTCGTTCATCTGTCAACAATAAATACCACAAATACGTGAATGCTTATGAAATAGAACAAGAATTAAAATAGTACAGGGAATTACAATTACAATTGCGTACTTTTAAATTAACATTTTGCATTTGTATTGAAGTATTTTCCAAATCTTTCGATGCAGTGCTCGACTGTAGTTCCTGGCGATGTGCAGACGCACTGATGATGGTCTCGTTTAGCATCTTAGTTGTTTCACGAATCTAAATATTGACAAACAGAATGATTTATTGTTTGCACAATTATAGCATTTAGAGGAAATATTCATACACATTCGAGAAAAGGAACTCACCTCTTTTTCAACCATTTCAAACCGCTTGGAAACATTGTTTCTAAAATCTCTCAATCTCTCGAGAACGTCAAAGTAGGCATCTTTGATAGTTTGCAGATTCTGTAGCATCCCATCGGAGTTTTTAATTGGGGTGTGTAAAGAGGGTGCAGAAGGAATTATTCCGATCGTCGGAAATGAATTCAGTTTTGTAAACAAATCATCCAGTTGTGATTTCAAATGAGCGTTTTGATTTTGATTTTGAATTTTGCTGTTGCTATTGTACATCAGTTCCTCTGTTTTCTGATGGGTCATTAGTATCGGAGATTTGACTGTTCCCATTGTTGTGGCGACTATTGTTGGTGGTGAAGGAGTTGAGGTTGGGCTCATTATTTGGTCTGGTTGCTTTTTACGATACGGTTTTGGCTTGTTTTGATTGTTATTTGCTGGTCCGGTGCTACTGACGGACATTGAAGATGACGTTAGGATTGGATGTGATTTGATAATTAGTGCCTGGGGACGTGTTGGGGCGGGAGGCGGGGGCCGTGACGATGACGGCGGTGGCTCTAGCTCCAGCTCCCCCTCTTCGTCACTGTCACTTTCGCCGTCGTTTTCACTCTCCGAATCTGCTCGTTCAATCCTGCAAATTTAATTTAAAAAAAACAACAGTAAGTGAAGATAATTAATACGCACTTTGGTTATATTGTGTAAGTAATTGCTTCCTTGGTTATTTTATAGTTGTTACTACTTTTGTAGGGCAAGGGGCAATGTTTCGTTTGCGTTGCTGCCAGTGTCTGTGCTCGGGATTGTTGGGAGCACGTCATTTTCAAGTTCACTTTGACCTTCCGAAGTACTGCTTGTAAAATGTTGTAATTTCACTGAATCTTCACGTAGTTTGGATTCGGACACTGAACTTTCTTCAGTTGCAATAGCCAGATGCAGTTGGCATCCTAATGTGAGGAGCACAGTTAACACTACGTGCCAGAACTGAGGGAAGTTTGTATGTAAATACATCACAATGCACTGGAAGTCTAAAATATTAATCGTACTCACAATTTCCAATGTTTTAAAAAAATATTTGCGTTGAGTCTGACTAGAGTTTGAAGTGAAATACGCAGCAGAAGCAGTCAGCAGGTGGCATGAATTGAACTTGACTGTCAACTGTTGGAAGACTAAAACCTTCCATTAATTTAAATCCGTTCTCAATCTCAATCTTTCAATTTATCCTATGCTTGGGATGAGTGAGTACATATTACGCAGGTAGTTAAAAATTATGCACATACAGGTTTTCATTCATTGATTTAAAGTATCACATCAAGTTGGGGAAACATCACATTGGTTCTAAGTGATCAGCACGACCCATGATGTAGTATTTAAAAACTGGCTTTACGTGCAGCTGTCATTTAGCTGGCATGTTTACAATATCCACTGCGAAATTATCAATTTTTTTGTCCCATCTTTTACTCTCTGTTTTGTCGAACACGGTCTGGCTTTTGTAGCAAACTTTGCTGTATTGTCGAGTCATTCAGTACATACAACATAATGTTTGATTTACAATGCCAAACGGTCCTAGCGTAATTAAATTGAATCGTAATTATGCAGATAGGTAAATAAAACAACAACGGTTTGCTTAGAAGCGTATATAGTTATGGTTAGGACCTTTTGCCTTTTGTAGGCTTAACTATCGATCTACATGATGATTATACGCCTTTAAGATAAGATGATGATGTACACGATAATGTGGGCAACTTATGAAAATGGAATCTGATATTATTTTTTGAAATTGAAACAGGAAACAGTCACATCCCAGGAACCTCAAGATGTTGATAATACTCCGAGTGAATTCGCTCCAGTGGTCACGGCCACATGCCGAGGTGGAACCATGACCGTCACCGTCGCCACCGCCCAACCATTTTATGGTACTTAACATTCTCTTATTTGTTTCTACATTTTTACAATAACTTCAACAACTAAATTCCACGAATAAATCCTAATTTTACTGCCTCACAAGTCCGTTGTTGTGTCGTTGGGGAAAAATGCCATCCGCTGTGATTGTTGTTCTGACGATTCTTTAATCATTTGCATAGATGCATTCATTGGCAGTAACCTTTTTTATTTTGTGACTATTTTTGTATGTGCAGGTGCAATCCACTCAAGTAATTTAAGATTCCCCCCTTGCATCAAAGATGGAACGGGATCCAATCTCACACAGATTTCCTTCAACATGGCTGCCATCCCAAATGATCCCGACTATTGTGGAGTAATCGTGAGCAATGTAAGTCGTGCTCCATGGATTGAATTTTTAATTACGCTTAATTATCACAGAAAGTGGACGTTCACTTGCTCATTATAATTACTTGTACTTTTACGATGAACACTAAAAGAATGCCCCAGCAACTTCAAGTATGGAATGAGTATGTACCTATTATGTTATAAGGTATATGAGTGCCTACAATTGTGTGAAATGTTTCGCATTTAAAATAATATTGCCTACCTTGAACATTGACTAGTTTGCTTCCTATAAAAGCCGTTCCATAAGTATTTCCAGTATGAAATCTACCACAGATAGAAAATAACAACTGATACTTGTTTGTGTAATAATAGCATGACGTAATTACATAGGCATTTGTGTAGCAAATAAAATCTTTGGTATGACTTCATCCTTGATTATTGAACTCTGCAGAGAACAGATGATAAATCCGTCCAAATTGCTGTACGTGCCCATCGGACACTAGAGCTGGCTGAGGACAAACAGTATGTGGTCACATGTGGCAAAGCTGGATTCCGGAATAACAGGTAGGCACACTATCGTAAATATAGATGTATGCTTCCTAGCTTTGCTTCGGCAAAGAAAAAAAACTTAAATTTCTGACAAGCAAAACCACATCAGTCCGTACCATCATCCAGACTGACTGGTACAGACATACCTATGTATGTATGTAATTATTTTATCTTGGTTCAGTAATATACGGTAGTTCAAGAAGCATTATGGCGTAAGTCCAGCCACCGATTAAAAGGATTCTGTCGGAAGTCCAGCGTCCCTTTAATGCCATTTTGACCGAAGTCCCAGAGTCCCAGTAATACACTTTTTGGGTGTTTTTATAAAAAGTATATCTATAAATACGACTCACATACACTTCAAAATTTGTAAATACTAGTTTCCAGCTTTTAAAGTATTAAAACTGGTATTCACACTTTTTTAAAGTAGTAAAACCAACAATTTGCCCTTGTTTAGAAAATGTATAAAATTGATTTTCACGCTTTTTATAAAAAGGTTAAAAGTTGATTGCTGCTTTTAATTTAAAAATGAGATTAAAGGGACGATAGATTTGCGTCAGAATGCTTTTAAAAGAGGAATGGACTTTCCACACTATGCTTCTTCACCCACGATATGTAATGCATATCAATTTATTGTTAGTTCCAAAGCTTTCGCTTTGCTGCAACTAATAATTACTCCAGAGTCTAATATGCCTTGAAGATATGAATAATAACGTTGATCCGCCGTCATCGTTTGTTGGATGAGGCAGCATTGGCAGGTCATGTCTATCTGTCCTTATGTATTGTTTCCCCTGACAGTTGTTGAAATATTATTGAAATCATTCTCATTTCTCTGCCCAATTTAAAAAATGTTAAAACAAGAATTTGTCTTGATTGGGCAGTTATACCATATTTTATATGCCCTCTTCATTTCCATTGGCCTTCAATCTCGCAGAGTTTCCTATTTGTTTTCCTCATCTTGAGATGTGTGGTTGGGAACTGAATGCCGTTACCTACTAAATGCTAATGGCATCATCAAGCGGTTCCCTAGTACAGACACAGGAAAATGTTAGTAATTTGACACTTTTTGTACATGGTAAAAACTTGGTATTCACTGCCAAAAATATTTTTTGCAATTTCAAGTCAAGTAAGTGAGTGTATGGAGAGACTTAAGTGCCCTTTATGTGAGCTCATTATATTGGGGAAATTCAATGAAAAACTTGTTATCTAAATAAGTTTACACGGTCTTGATTTGACTCCAAGTTATTAAATGTAGATTGAGCACAGAACGGTATTGTTAAGTAAGTATGCACGTACTTCTGCTGCGATTATCTGTACTGGTCATAGCATGGTCGTGTTATGCTGTCAAAGGGATGGCGATTATACGTATCCTTTTAAAGTTATTAAACATTAACATTCCCCTTCAGCTTTTGTTAAGGCATAACAATATCAGCTACTTACTGCCGCAGAATCAGGTCTGCTTAGTATTAAACGATCAATTGTCTTCACATACTGGCTTTGGACATTTTCGTGTCGACTTAAAACTTTAGTCAAGGCTATCAAGATGTCATGTTTGCTTTCGCTGTACTTCTGTAATACGACAGTTTATCATAAAATTGTATCAGTAGTGGTCTAATACCTACGTATGTATCATTTAGTACCAGATTTGAATTTCTAGTATTTTGTATTTGTAATGCAAATTTTATTTTTTGTTGCTTATATGACCGTGTACAGTACAACTTCAACTACTTACGTTTTTTCCCTGCTCTGTTATTACTTTTGTATAACTAGGTGCATTGTTAAAGCGTGTATTAAAGTAACGTAGAGATGCCTGAATTCGAAATTTTAGTAAGCTTAAATGGTGTTCATGTAAACTGCTTAAGCATTTCCAGTTTTCATATATTATGCTAAACTTTTTTCATAATTTGCACTGAAAGCCCAATTTTAAAACAGATTATTCAAATACAACACCCAGTTTCTGATTTTTAAGAAAGATGTGTGCTTCAACAGCGTATAACGTTAGACTGAATTCTTTTAGGTAATTTGGGTTTGTATCATTGTCCCAGTGTGTGCCGTAACGTCTAGACTGAGCGTATGATTATAAATTGCAGAATGCAACATGTAGGTTAGGGCACTTGCTATTTTTTAATTTGAAGGTTGACAGTGACAGTGAGAATGTATGGCTTATTATTTATAATCGAGTTTTTCAATGAATTATGTTTTTGACCTCTATTATGTATAATAATTGTAAGATAGTAGTGATAATAAGGTATGTACGCTATGGAATGCTTAAATTAAAAATGGACTTGATTTAATTTTCAGGAACAATGACACATGGTCCGTCCGAATGGGCTTCTTTATTGGTGACAAGCAGGTGTCGGAAGTGGTTTACGGCCGGACGTACAATCTCCGGGTAGAATTATCAAAATCACCAGATTTTGCTATCCGTGTCAGATCTTGCTTCAGCTTTGGCAGTAACAATACTTACGTCCCACTTGTGGATGATAGCGGGTAAGATTATACTTTATATTATGTAAATTAATTTAACGTTAAGTCCAGTTATAATATAATACAAAAAAAACAGCTTCAGTTCAGCATATTGTAACACTTGCATCATAGATTATTTCCCCTTCGTAGTATTACAATTGTTTACGAAGCGTCCACGCAAACATTGTTCTTGTTTCCTAAAAAGGCATCCTAGCGGATGCAGAAGGTTGCAAAAGTTTGCCAATGCAATGCAGCCTGACAAGCTCTCAAGCACCACCGTGCATGCATAATTATATCTCTGTCTGCACCATTTCTGTACTATTGTTAGCATGTGCTAAATTTTTGCACATTGTCCTAACTGGTTCGAGTAGGTATACTTAAAACCTTGTATTCTTTTCATTTGTAATGCAATGGCCGGATTTAACTAATGTTTCCCTTGTTTAGTATGCATGTTGAACTTGTTTTCGCCACAATTTACAAGTTCCCTTTTCTTGTTTTACCTTCTAGTCTTTACTTTATTAATGTTCCTTAATTGTTTTTATTCTAAATAAAAACACTCCATTGTCTGAATTATTTATAGTAATAGCTGTACCTACATATTGTTTATTTAAACCAGTTTTTGTGAAGAAATAGCACAAACATGCTAGAATGGAATTAACCAAAATTTAAAATGAATGCTTCTTTATATTTTTTATATTTTTTTAAACTGCACTGTAGGTGTCCCGAGAAAGGCGTTATATCCCGTTGGAGTTACTCATCCAATAATCAACTCGCAGAAGCCACCATCTTTTCCATGTTTAGATTTCAAGACTCAAAACGACTGAATTTTCAGTGTGATGTCCTCCTTTGTCAAGGTTAGATACTGAATCAGGAGTGTCGTACATTGTGGATAATGATCAAGCGTAAATATGTACTTTTATGATGTTGTCCTTTCATTAGCATAAGAAGAAATAAAAGCTAGGCTGGTTCAGCACTCAGCATGCTCAAATCATGTATGCCATTTTTGTAGAATGGTCAAGCAAGTGTTAGCAATCTTACAAGCATCGGTATCTGTATAGGCTTGACTCTGGAATACAATAATTTATGAATTTATGCAACAACCAGCAGATACATAAGTGCAAGCCAGCCAGCTTGGACGCATTTTGAATCTTAACTTCAACTTCATCAAGTCAAGTGTAAATAACTCCACCGAAATGTGTGCATGTATCGTGAACAAGGGATGTCGTTATAGTTATCACTCTGATATCATCAGATCGATGCACACACATAAAATATAATTATAATCCAACTCTTTTGCGTAGGCGTCCCTAATGATCAGATTTTAGATGCTAATGCAGCGAATGTGAGTGAACCAGAATGATGCTTCAGAATTCAAGCTGTGTACTGATACAAGATAGGGGCTGAATTCTCAACTACTCTGCACACACTGGCTACATGCTTCTCAAGCATATTTATGCAAATTTGATTGCAAATTATTCGCCTACACAAACATGATGCCTTTCTTTGAGCGAAGTTAGAATTAGTGTATACCTAGGCATGTCGGCATGCTATGTGTTTCATTCTCTGTTACTTCTGTCGTCACTGACTGGACAAGGGAGTAATGAAATACTGAGCTGTTGTGTTTGGAAGGAAAAGGAGCGTTATTACTAGGTGGGTCTAGATTATAGGTATTCGTTGTTTGCTTCGTCTGATCGATAATGAGAACTTAAAAGCGAAACGCGAAACTACTGATAAGCAGCAACTTGTAAAACATGTGCAACAACAGTACACACAGATGCAGTACGGCTACGTCTAGGATTTTAAGCAGAAGGATAGTCAGAGATGATAGAGCGATTCCTACACGGTCACTGTACAGATGCTTAAGAAAATGGAAATCCCGAGACATAAATATTAATGAGTGCACAGTGAGGCTGATCCGATTACTATCTTCATGCTAATTTCTTAACAAGACCTGACTGTATTCTGCCGTCCTTTAGAAACTCAGTCGTAATTTTTCATTTTTTGAAAACTTTTTTAAGTTATGTTCCTAAACAAGGAGTGAGAACACAAAAAACTGTAGAAGGAAAGAAACACACATTTGAAAAGTTGTTAGTGTCACTTTACCCTTCTTTGATGTGGAAATGAAAGCTGAGATGAATGTAGAATTGGGTAAACACATAAACTTTTGATAGGTTGGTAAGCAAAGGCTGAAACATTATTCGTATTTGTTGCATCAAATAATATATGTCTGGGTACTAGGGTCCACGTATTAGTGTGCCCTGGAATTACAGATTTGATACTCCAAATTCCGGCTTATAAATTACATGAAACGACAATAATTCTACTTTACTTCGCTTAAAGCTGTCTGAGCCGAAGGAAAACGGGCTCAGGAGGTGCTTTTTTTGAAAGGCACAGGAGGCCGACTGAATGCACAAGTGTCTGTTTACAATTCTCTTGGGGGATTAATTTTAGCAGTGTAGGAAATTTTATAACGTAATTAATTGTAATGTCTATTAGGTTTAGATTTACAAGCGTTCTAACGTCTAAATGATTTGGATTTGTTTTACACTATAAACACTTACAGAAGGGAAATGCCCAAATCCAAAATGCGATTCAGTGCCAGCTCCACTAATAGCCATACCTCAAAGACAGCGGGATACAAACGATACTTCCGTGTTGGCTGCAACCACGGTCACAGTATTGGATCCAGGCGATAAACCCGGTAATACATACAGACTTTCATAGTTTTGGAATTGGAATAATTTATTTTTGTTTAAACGAACCGTCTTTGATAAATTTTCTTTGCCATTTTTTGTGCAGACCTTTACGAAGACCGTGACGGCCAATGCACTGGAATCTGTCCGAGGTGGATCTTGTGGCTGGCAATCATTCTTGGTGTTCTTTTCTTCCTTATGCTTCTCGTCAATCTCTTCCTTTGCTCTGCCCTCACGTGCACCTGCACACGAACCGAGTTGGTCGAGAAGGAGCCGAGTGTCCTTGAAGATTACGACCCTTACCGTTCATGGGCTGGCAGTCAGTATGGAGGCTCCAGGTATTCATTGAACGGCGGCGGAAAGCCAATATACAGCATGTCCGCCGAGTCCAATGGTGGCAGTGACCACTACGCCACAGTCCCCTCTCGTCACTCTCCCTCCCGGCCTGGCTCCAGATACTCCAACTCCAACGGTCACAATCGACCCCAACAGTCGGGCCATCACGGTGGGTCACCGTACTCTCATAACAGGAAGCTGTAATCGTTCCTTTGGTAAAAGTGTAAAAGCAATTAGTTAGTAAGTCCCATTGTGTTTGTGCTCGTATCAAGGACTTTTTGTAAGTGAAGATATAATAAATTAACTGTTTGGTTCACAGTCCCCCAGATTACATACACCTTCCATTTTCTGTATGAAAATGATGGGTGCAGTCACAATTAAATTCACAAGAAAGACAGAGCATATATGTGTGGCTGAGTATACAATTAATACAATAGCTTAAGTGAACCGACTAGGTAATATAATAATAAATATTATATACTTTTATAAGAGATATATTGATGAATGAAGTCGCCTTCCATGGGTTCAATTAATATGTCAAATTCAAATTTTAATTTTGAATTTTGATAAAGTACCTCCATGCATTTTTATCGTAAATGACTTGCAGAGCTGTTAATTTTTAATAGTTACAGCCGTTGCAATGACTGACCAGCTTTAACTTTGTAATTTGAACGTAGTAGTGGTAGAATGTGTATTAATTATTAATTTTATTATACGAAAATATTGTCATTGTGAGTCGACCACTGCACTGTGTAGTGTGATCAAAAAATACATACTTAACCAAATAATTACTGTTAATTGTGCTTACTACCAAAGCAGAGCCACTTTAACTTAACCAATAATTAATATTAGAGTGTTTTAACATTGTACAATACAAATACATACATACATCATACCTGTATTATCCTTTGAAGTGCATCTTTACGCGGTGGTATATTGTTCGCGTACGATTTTGTTAACCACAAATAATAATGTACCTTATTACCTTCCAGTTGTTACGTACTTACGTTTGTACTTGAAATTGAATGCAAGAATTTAATTGTAATTATTACACTAGTTAGTTCGATACTTAACCAAAAGAGTCCAAGAAAAACAAGTCAGGTCAACATGTGGATTTTGGATGGATAGCGTAGAAATCGACGCCTACGTTCGCTGTTAATAACCAATAACTTTTTATTGTAATGATAAATACACTACTTGGCTACAATCACAGTGAATGAGGGTCTAGAAATCAAAATGGCACGTTTACTTATACGTTTTAGAATGGGTGGGTGGTTGTGTCAACTTCTTACAAGTAGTGTGGAAGTTGGAGTTGCTGTGTAGAAAATAATATAATAAAACCTTAACTTTGGGTAAGTACTTCAAAATACTTGCTTAAAGTTTAAGGTTGTAACCTTGTAACGATAACGAGTATAATAATGAAAACTTCCAATGTGCCGGGTAAATCGAGTAAATCGTTTAAAGTGAATGATGTTATTTACAAATGTGCCAATGAATTTAGTATAACTAGTTCCATGTAAACAATTTAAGTAATAATTATTATTTTATGTTGAGTAGTTGCAGAAATCTAACGTTCAAATAATATTAACGATTAAAAGTAATCATGTTTTCATTCTTGTAACGACTGTGGCTTGGGCTGTTCAACTACCACTTGACCACTTTAATAACTTGTAAAAGAGAATACGTACTACATACTATGTATACAATCAAGTTTTTTTTCAGGATTGTATCATCTGCCTTGACCTTCAATAATCTAAATTCTTGAATAAAGTCCAGAATTCTTATTAAAATAATATGACAAAATTATGCAGATGAGTCTTTTGAGTCTGAGAGGAACATTTACAGTCGGCTTTTAATTGGATGCACACATCGCATGTTAATTACCACTTGGCATAATGTAATGTTCAGCAACATTCTTCTTCTTTATTCATTATTTCACATTTCATGAGGCTACAGTTTCAACTATGTGTGTCATTTTTAATTTCACGTAAGTAATTTTATAATTTTCCTAAAACATTTTTCACTCTCTGGAGTACACTGAGTAATTATAATGTTTATCGTAGTACTTACATCCGAAATGAAATATTTAATATTATTAGTATTATTATTGTAGTTGTTATTTCTACAGTCGGCAATTTATAATAAACTCTGCTCTTCATATTATGTCATCTTTAATTTATTTTAATTATACGCACGATTCTTCTTCCTAAATATCACTAATTAGGTATAACATAGTTTTGTGATCATTTAAACATTCATGCAATAATCTATAAGTGACAATTTCCAAGGAGAACCAGCTATGTATGAACATCACAATATTTTTTAGTATTTGTGAATACGCTGACAATAAATGCTAATGCTTTCTAATTGGATTTATTAGATTAATTTTTAATAATAATAATTCTATTTATTGCAACAAGAGAGTAAGTATTGCTGCTCTACTGGATCACTATTTAAGAACATAAAAATTCTTTCGTTGATTTCTTCATCTATTGCATCTTGTAATAAATATTCTAGTAAATTATTTTAATGTTATCAACTAAGCTGTACAATATATTGAGTCTCTGGACTACTTTTAAAGCTGTATAGGAGTGACTTAACGTTTTTTATATATTATTTATGAATTACCAGATTCTGTTAGTGAATTGTGAAGTAACTTATTTTCAAAATCACTGAATGGCAAATGATTTACTTTTACTGTACAGAGATGATTCTTTTTAGAATTCAAAATAAATACTACAAAGACTCTGGATTATACTTGCATATATTATGTAGTTCGGTCATTCATTTCATAAGTGATAAAATATCGACGAATCAGATATGCAATCGTTACAGTGTTTTTTTTTCTCCTAATTTTTTTCATATTCAGTGTTGGTTAAATTGTTTTGTGTCATCTCATCACTTATTATTGTATGTAGGCTGATTGCTGATACAGAAGGGAATCTCATCATACAAATTTATGAATCACTACAGACACAATGTAATCCCTACAATGACATAAAACTAAAAAATGTTTATAAATTAGTATTTTTTTACGATGATTCCTAACAAAGTTGATTGCGTTGCTCAGTTTCATATATTTCATTGTCATATACAACTTGATCTGTGCAACAAATTCATGTCGACACACATCCTCGACGTAAAAGAATGTAAAAACATCCTCGTTGAAGTATCTTGACCAGTAGTTCATCTACCTGTATTGAGTTACTGTGTCACCACAAAGAGTACATCACTGCTGTTAATGGACTAATACTTATGTAAATTTAATTTAACTTAATTTAATTGGTTTTGACTTTCCTTCCGGAAAATAAGGCCAATGATAGTAATTTGAATCTTATCACTTGTGACTTAGGATGATGAAATATATTTATAATATAAATATGCAATACAATTTATACAATGTGCCAAAGTCGTCTCTAACATTTTGATAATTCGTATAATTTACTAGAAAAGTTGGTGGAACTTGGATTTTAATTTGTATGATCAGAAACATAATGTCTTTGTAATAAATTGGAATGAATAAATCAAAAATTTGAAGCTTATTTTGGCCAAGTCCCTTTCAAAGATCGAATTCTTGAGAAATTCGTAACATTTTGTTATGCTTCTTGACGGTCATATCATTTTATTATTGCACCACGTAATTCTGAATACTTAAATAAATATAAATATGTAATTATTTTACGATTATCAATAATTCTTTGAACATACAATGACATAATCAATCATATTTCGTATGACTTGTAACATATGACTTATATATGACGAATCAGCTGGATATATAGCCGGAAATGATTTTCTTTCTGCTGCACTGCATCAAAATAACAATTAGTAATATAGTAATCATAATATCGAATAATATTTAGGTAAACATTGTATAATAATTAGTAATAATATTATTAAAATTTTATCAAGTAACATTATCTTTTTACATAGGTACTCTATTAATATATCTTTGTTACGTTCAATCTTATTAAATATCAAAAATCAATACTTAAGTATGTCCTTCTATAACATTTTTTGATTTTTTACAATAATTATAGACACACCCATTTTGTAAACTCTAAAGATTAACTGATTCAAGAATTTTATAATTTACATAATTCAATTACAAGTTAGTACGTTCGTGTATTGCAGGGTCTGAGCAGTTTTTCTATAATAATTACAGGGAAACTGTCAGTGCAATACTTATACATACAAGAATTTTTTATTACAATAATATTTAATTATTTCACTAAGGAAAATCCCAACTTTTCCATTTTTTTGACTAAGTGTAAGTATTTCTTTTATGGTAGCTTCAACACCGTTGAATTCCTGGTTGAGGGTGCAGCCATCCACAATCTCCTGCAATGGCTGACGGGCTGATTTCGGGATCAGCTGATCGATCGATGCACCGATGAATAGTCGAGTGCGAGGTGGTCGTAGTTTATCGTGTATTGATTCAAAGTTCGAAAATAACAATAATGAAACTTATTTAATTCGGTGTAACTTAAATAACGACAATGCGCAATGGCAGGGAATTAAAGGTTGCAGAGAGTCCAAGTCGAATGACAAACTTAAATACCTATTTTTTTTATAGTTCATAGTTTTTACAATACTTTCATCCCCGATAATGGCTGCGCTGGTCGCAACACTTACTGTCGAAAAAACCCACATGTTCACTTTTGTAATTAAGGACAGGTAAGTTACTCCAACATTATTGGTTTTCATTGGACACTG
>JAQFZC010002716.1:0-21673 GCA_034695205.1 Dicyrtoma fusca
CCTGGTTACCAGTGCCACCCGATCAGATTTCAGATTTTATTATTTATTACTTTTTTTGTGCACACAGAAAAATGTTTTATCACAATTTATTTATTTGATTATTTTTTCAATACTTTTTTTTATAATAATATTCTTATTGGGGCCTGCCAACAATCTCGCCATGCAATCGTAAGTGCAATGGTCATTTGTTATGACTATAACCATTAGTTCCGGCAATTTATGGGAAACCCCACACTAACTGACACTATAATGTCAAAATCCTATGGACGGACGGTAAACAGTGGGCGCCCGCTGGTCACCGGACGTCGGACGCCGACAGCTCTTTTAAAAGTATTAGATTAGGATACAGTTAGGATCTCCTTAGGATTTTGACTGGATACTGATACATTCCCTCACTTCATAGAAACCGCTGATTAGAGACGTAGTAGTGGTGGTAGTATAGGGTATGAGGTGTGCAGTGGATATAGGCGGTGCTATATAAAAGTGCGTACGTGTATAGAAGTACGTCGCCGTCTGCCTGCCCGCCTGGCTGTGCATCATGGGAAAATTCTGGCTTGAAAACATGCGTAAAATCAGGGGTTTCAGAACGTTGGGGTTGGAAGCGTGCAAGGAAGTGTGGTAAAGGTTATGAGTGAGCCCTGCAAATATGAAATTGACGGGAAAAAGAAACAAATAGGCTCAATTCCTGCAACCACTTTCACAACCAAAGAGGAAAAACATGATTTGAGAATACTTCCAAAAAATCAAAAGGATTTGTGTACTAGCTTAGAAAAACCCTAAAAGCACACTATTAACTATTAGACTTCTAGAAACAGCCAAAAAGAATTCAAATATATTTGGAAATGCGAAAAGCATTTATAAACTATACATTGCATTGTAGGAAAATGGTGTAAAAACGTCGGAATTGAAATTAGCCTTCTAAAAAAACAAAAACGGTCTGCACGTTTAGAAAAGGTGCAAAATCAACATTTCTCTTCTTAAAAGAACGAAAAGAGGAAGTAACCGTTTCGAAAAGGTGTAAAAACATAAAAAATTTGCCTTCTCAGAAAACGACAAACAAAAAGAATCATGTAAACGTATTGAAAAAGGTGCAATATCGAAATATAAGGCTCCCCCCAAAAAGCAGAACCAACCTGAAAAGTTTCAATAAATGGAAAATGACATTAGCCGATTAGCCTTCCAAAAAAAAGAGGAAGCCCATGGTCATGATTTAACTGTTTTGAAGGGGTGTAAAACGTATTTATAAAAACTCGGTCTCGTGGATATACAGGTTATTGGGTTACACATTGGAGCATGTGGGACAATTTCCAAGTTTTGAAAGATCAAGGTATACCATCATTGCTAACTGGAGACATAGTTACTCCACTGTTCTTAAAAAAATCTACCCATCATTTATTTTCTAATAGTATTCCTAATACGTAATTTTTATGATTTCTATCGTGTTTTAATCAACTTTATACCCTTTGCAAAATTTATAATTGATTTGCAGCCAAACTTTGGTATCGTATACTGAGTCCATTGGGCTATCCTCAATGGAGGACCATGTCAGCTTTGTTTGTTTGAATAAAATAATGTGACAATAAAGCTATATTACCATTTATCATGACATTTACAAAGTAGTTCTATCTACTGCCTCCCATTTAAGGAAAAATTGAATAAAAATAAAAACAATTATTTTATAGCATTAGGGATGGTACTACGTAGAATGGAATGTAAATTTTTAAAATTATATTTTGGATGTATCAGTATAGATATACATATAATTATGCAGAGTATAGCATTAAAATAGGAATCTTGAAGAAAGTATTGATCGAATTATTGGAGAACCCCATCCTCCCTTTCAGTGCACACGACCCTCTTCATCCTCCCATCTCAACACAAAACTTTTAATCCCGTCATTATCTTTACATGGACTTTTTTCATACAAACGCTTATTTCCGCAGCAGCATCTTCCAGTACCTATTCAAAATGTAAATTAAAACAAATACATGCAATTCTTTACTACGTCTGTCAGTCTCACCTTACTCCATTCAGTATCACGATCTATCTGCTTATTATAGGTATCAGTGATGAGGGCGCATTTGTAAGGGTATGTTTCTAAATTATATTCCTGAAGGCATGGGGTCGGACCACCCTCCACTATTTAATTGAAGCTAGTGTTAATAAAAAAGAAATACTGGAAGGTATAAACGTAAATTATCCATCCATGGACAGCCCCTAAGTGGCGTGATGTAATGTGAGCTTCCAGGACAAGGTTTCAACCTCTCAGCACTATTTTTATAAAAGCGTGCAGCCACATGTAGTATTATTATTATTGGATTACTGGAATCAAAAAAAGGCTTGCTCGCACATATGCATTTGACACTTTGACCTTGCTGAGAGAAATTATTTATAGACTAGATACTGGATGTTGTGAGTAATGGATAAAAATGTTAGGTAACAGATACAGTGAAGAGTATAGGATCAAAGTTGGCTTGCTGCATCCCTGGGATTTACAGATTTGGAGCCCAAATTGGACAGAAGAATGTAATGTAGCCATCTGTGTGACCTTGTAATTGTGCTGGATGACTTTTGTGTGACTCTGCAAGGCAACGTGTTTACCAACTACGATTCTTGTAGCTTGTAAATTAATGTAAATATTTAATAACCAATTGCATATTATTTTATATATACATGTACATAGATATATACCTACTCATTGAGCCCAGCATTTTTGTATCCTTTACTTCCAATTAGCTAAGCGTTGTTTTTATACGCACAACTATGTGTACCTGTTTTACTGTCGCAATACAGTGCGTATTACTTTTGTTTTCTCATTTTCAGTAGTAATATACCTAATTACATTTTGATTACCTCAGATAAACTCCTTTTAAGTGTGCACTAATGGGCAACTGTATTATTTCCAATAAAGCACTCCAGTTTGTTGAAGAAAAAACAACCACATTGCGCATTGGCTCCGAAAAAAGTTATAGAATAAGTAAATAAGTTTCAAGCATAATCAGCCGCAGAATCAGTCAATCATCTTTCCTTTGAAGAACGCCCGAACGCCTAATGTAATGTCGTAACGACTGATACTTATATAATTACAGGCCTTGACTTTGACTTTGAATTGGTTCATTGCGAAGGCTTAACGCTACTAGTATAAAATATAGTGTTACTACCCTGTAATTTAATTAATCCCATATCCCATTCATCTCCTATAAAATAATTTTATTGCTTTTGTTTAATCCTCTTAAATCCAGCAATGATGCACAAGGCAAATCAACGTGAGTCCCATGAACTGCCTCTGAACTTTAATCTTCATCTGGGACTCCTTTTCAGTGGATTAATCTAATCAACTCATCCATAAACGCTTCTTCAGCGCTCATGAAATAATTAAAGGTCAATGCTAAAAATTTGCGCCATTCAATCAAAATATTTACAGCCTCCGCCTCTGGTCACATTTAACCTATTCGCAACTGGGAAACATGGACAGAATGAAAGTCTTAGACAAGTGCTTTTTTCTAGAAATTAACTTTTCAAAACGATCAAACTTAGAAATAATATTTTTAAAAGCATTCAGAACCAGCAACTTAGACATCCAAAGAGGTCAATTTGAGAAACTAACATTGTCATAAAGGTCAAAAATGTAAATTAACATTTTCAAAAAGGTCAAAAATGGAAATTAACATTTTCAAAAAGGTCATAACAAGAAATTACAGTTTCTTTAAAAAGATGCAAAACGAGAAATTACCACTTTCAAAAGGGTCAAAACAAGTTCAAAAAGATGCAAAACAAGAAATTAACGCTTTCAAAAAGATGCAACACAAGAAATTAACGCTTTCAAAAAGATGTAAAACTAGAAATAGTACCGTTTCGAAAAGGTTAATGATGCTGAACAATCATAATAAAATATTACTTATGTAAGTGTCATACATTGAACTGCTTTTTGCATAAACTTAATTGCAGATAAGTAGTGTCGTGCGGGTCACATGGCCAATAAAATTAGCTAAAAAAAATTGGTATTTATTATTATTATATGTTACAGATAAGGGCAAATATGTGGTAATTAAATAAAGCACATGTAAAACGATTTTATTTCAAAGGGTTACCACTTCGCTCACTTCTCTCACATCTTTGCCAGAGATTTTTTTAGTATTTGCCATTTTCAAAAGGTACAGCGCATTGAAAATGAACTTGAATCAAGTTGCTTGGTTTTGGGCCCTTTTAGTTTTATTGGTGGGAAGTGGGACTGGCGGGCTTTTGACAGGCACAACAAAGGCCTTGTTAGCTGGGACGCCGTTGACCAGCAGCAACAATCCAGCTAACAATTGCAGCTCCAACACAACAACAACCAGTGGACCCCCACCCCCGCCCGTCGATAAAACTGACGCCAACTTAACAGCTGTAAGATTAAATAAAAATTATATTCAAATTCCTATTCCTATTGATTAAATTCTTAATTCTTCGTTGTTTGTGAAAGCTGGAAGCTGCTTTGTTAGGAAATTGTTCATATTTTTCGATTTAATTTTAATTTTTTCAGCCACAATTAATTGTCAAGTATGGCTTCCCCCTGGAAGTACACAACGTGACCACCTCCGACGGCTACATCCTAACAAACCATCGAATTCCACGCCCTGGCGCTTTCCCCATTTTTGTGTCCCATGGGATTTTATGCTCGTCGCGGGATTTCCTCATGCAACGAGGGACGAATGGGCTTGGTAATAGTTTTACTGTCAACTCAAAAAAAAACACAGCTTCAAAAAATCCTTTTATTTTAACTATTTATTTACGATTTTACCAAACGTACTCTTTGTATGACGTGCCTATAGCTTACCTCCTATACAATGCGGGCTACGACGTTTGGCTGGGGAATCTTAGAGGAAACAATTACTCAATGGGACACGTCAATTTATCTTCCGACGATCCGGCCTACTGGAACTTTGCGTAATTAATTAATTCATTCAGCATCAATAATTTACTGAGCAAAGAATTATAAGATTCATTATATTTTGATCTTTATTTTTATTGTTTTTAACTTAAGCGTGGACCAGATTTCGTTAATAGACGTCCCCGCAAATATCGACTACGTTTTAAACGCTACGAATCAAAGCAGCTTGGGCTGGATTGGCTACTCCCTTGGCACAACAACTCTAATTGCTGGTCTCATTGCAAAACCGGAATATCAAGTGAAAGTCAAAGCTTTCGTGGGCCTCGCGCCTGTAACGGTCACGACCAACTGTGCGAGTGAAGCGATGCGACTGCTGGCCTCTCTTACTCTACCGGAAGAGGTTTTCAACTTAAAATGCAACTTCATTTATGACCTATTTTCTATTTTAATTAGCTTTGACAGTATAGATAATTTAATATTTATTCAATGAATTTAACTAAACAGCCTTTAAAGTCTTCCTTGACTGCGCCAAGCCAAGGACGATTTTTGCCAAAAATGGCACAGGATGCAATCAACAGATATTTGCCAGAACTTTGTGCACCACAAATTGATCGACCGGACTTTTGCGGTGATTCCCTCGCTCTCGTCGGCGGCTTCAACCCCAAACAGATGGACAATGTAATGCAAAAGGCTTTTAATAATTTGTCGGAATATTTTAAATTGGATTTTAAAATTTATCTTTTTAGTATCTACTTTCGAAGTTGATTACTAATTTAAGAAATAAATGTGATTACAATGGAGTATGGGTGCTTTGGAATGATAGGACATGCAGCCGGTAATTTTTGGAGGGTTTCCGTCGTCGATTTCTGTGCGAATGTTGGTGCAGCAGCTGCAAGGCATAATTTACGGAGCCAACAAATTCCGGCGCTACAACTTCCAGGTCTCTTCAATGAACAACGCCACCTACGGAACCACTGATCCCCCCTCCTTCGACCTCACGCAGTTTAAGGTTCCCACACTTTTATTCGCTGGACTCAACGACTTTCTCGCTGCACCCAAAGTACGCACCACATAAGTTGTATTTTATTTTATATGTACACTAAAGGTTTTAAAAAAATCAGTGTTATTTAAAGAGCTAAAATTGTAGACGTCTGTTTGTATTTTGTTTTTGGAAAAGGACGTTGCTGTTTTAGTTGCGAGAATTCCCAACTTGGTTTACTTCCACAACGTGACAGATTGCAGCTGGAGCCACTTGGATTTCGTTTTTGCCAAACAGGCTAAAGAGCTCGTCTACGATCCTCTCATCCAGCAACTCACCACCCTGGCTCCACCCTCCGTCAGCACGCAATGAAATATGCAATAATTTATTCCATGTCAAATTATTGAAATCACGTTTTTAATTAAAATATGACGGTAGCAATTTGTCGGTGAAGGAGGAGACAGCTATTTTGTCTATGCATACATTTTATTTCTTGTGGGGCTAGAAACTTAATTAAGAACTAAGAAACGTATTGAATCTTGGGTGCGGGAGATGTGTTGGAAGCTTTTTCTATAATTATTTAGGTTGGTTTTTAAAATTTTTTGAACAAAAGTAACTCCTTGTTAACCAACTGCTGAAATGCATCCTGAATCGATTGGGCTAACTTTCTTTCCCCTCGGTACATTTTCAAGAGCCCTCGTCTAGTCTAGTCAACCAGTTGCTTGCCCCTTAACATAAGGAAAATGGTGGCTCGTCTAGTCTAGCCATTTTGCTCCAAGGCTAATGTATATATATTCTAGTCCGTTCACGATTTTTTTCCACTCATAGGTCCGTCCTTAGAAATCAATACATTATGTACTGAAGACAACAAAGCAAACTGAAACTCATGGCTAGTATAGTGCAGTCTAGTCAAACCGGCCAAAATAGGTGAAAAGTCTACTCTACTCGCTATTCCGCTAGTCTAGTCCGACTAGACTCTGTCAGCCTTGATTTCGTGTATCATAGGAATGTTTAAAGCACGCGCTTAAGACAGCGTCTTATCTGACTCCATGTTGCATTTCCGCCACCGCAGGGGCTATGTAAAAATTGCTGTGACGGACTACATGAGGCCTTTTACAAAAAGTTTGTACACAACATTTTATTTTGTGAAATGCTATTTCAGAAAATAATATTTAAAATATTTGCGAAGAAAATTAAGTGAATTATTTCTTTTCTCGTGAGTGGAAGGGTCATTTGGTAGTCTGGCTTTCTCGTAGAGTGCTTCTGTGTTTTTGCAGTAGCGGGGTGTTTGCTGGGCAACGTTGCTTGCCTGGCAGCGACAACTTTTATCGCGATGCTTTCTTTTCTTCAAAGTTCCCCATTTTCAGTTGCAGCCAACCGATGGAGCTGTTGGTTTCGAGTGTGCTGGGGTGCATGGGGCCGAAATGTTTCGTCCTCAGTTCCAGCACCTCTTCGTAGAGTTTTAATGCCTCCGTTTGCTTCCCCTGTTTCTCCAGCACATAGGCCACGTTGTGCTTAGTGATGAGGGTGTGTATGTGGCTTGGCCCCAGTATACGTTCCCTTGCTTCCAGCACGTGGCAGAGAATCTCCTTGGCCTCGTCCACCCTCCCTTGCTTCCCCAGACTGATGGCCAGGTTGTTCTTTACCATGAGGCAGTCGGGGTGACTGGCGGCGGACGCCTTCTCGTAGCTGCTGATGACGTGGGCGTAGAGCCGCAGGGCTTCTTCGTACTTCCCCTGATCATCCAGCACGTCGGCCATGCAGCTGTTAGTGATGAGTGTGTCGGCGTGGAGGGGTCCGATTACCCTCCCCCGCACCTCCGCCACCTCCGTCAGCACCTCCAGGGCGTCGTCGTAGCGACTCTCCTTCATCAGAATCATAGCAATGTTGTGCTTGGTGGCGAGGGTGAAGGGGTGGAGTTGACCCAGGCCCTTCATCATCACGACCAGGATTTCCGCGTAGTGGTTCTTGGCCTCACTCAGTCGGCCACAATTCTGCAGGGCCATGGCCAGGTTGTTCTTCATCGCCAGGGTGGACGGGTGGGTGGGGCCGTGGAGTTTGGAGAGAAGCTCAATGACACTGGAGTAGAGTTTAATGGCCTCCTGGTACTCTCCTTGGCTCCCTAGTATTGATGCCAAGCGGTGCTTCGTGGCCAGTATTTCCGACATGACGTCAGTTTGGTCCTTCAGAAAATTGAAAGACGTCAAGGACCCCTGGCAGATGTCCACAGCTTCCTTGTATCTCCCCATTCTTTCCAGGATCCCCGCCAGTTCCCGTCGAAGGCGCAGGACTTTCTTAAAATATGGAGACTCGAACAGCGACGCAGAGTTCGAGGGAAGGACTGTGTTGGTAAAATAAGTGATGAGCATCCGGCAGCACTTTTCTGCTTCCACCCTCCTGGTATCGATGATTTGATTAAAAACAAATTCTGTGAATCGGATAAAATGGAAATCCGTCTCTGGTGGATTCCGTAATTTTGGGAGAACGTGGCTCATCGTTACGTGAACTAAGTTGTCGTGCACAGCGTCGTATGCTTCGCTGGATTTTGGCAACGTCGGAAAGTAATTTCTCAGCGCGGTCGTAATTCGTGTGAGTGGAGGAGCTAATAATAATGACACCCCCTTTCTTGGATTTTCTTCCGCGGGTGCCTCCAAGTGTGCGAGGGTGACGTCCTGCAATATGCAGTGGATGGAGAAGTGGGTGCGCGAGTTGTGGACGAAGGAGTAGTCAACCAGAAGAGCCACTGCGTCCACGAGACTGTTGCTGTCCTCAGAGCTGAAGATAAAGGTGAGAAAACCTTTGGGGATGTTCGTGGGCGACAGATGCGCCATGACGTTGAGGATTTCTGTAGCAAGGTGACCGTGTGGCTGCTGACGTATTTTGTCCAAATACACTTTCCAGAGAAGCATCAGCGGTTGAGTGTCGGGGGAGCCGGGCAGGCGTTTCTTAAGAACTTCCTGCTGTCCTTGACTGTAGTCTCTTAGAAGATGCTGGATACTGTAGACACCCTTCCCCATCAACTCATTCCGCTTGGACTCCTGGAGAATGACGGCCGCGGCGGCCTGAAGTGCCAATGGAAGACCGCCGAATGTTTCTGACAGCGTCGTGGCGTCCTTCTCATTGGAGTCGCTCTCCTTCAAGTTGAGGTGGCGGAATATGAATGCTATACTTTCTTGTGGGGTCAAGAGCGGGAGCGGCAATGAGTGGAGTTCGGGCCAGTCTTGGTGTCTTGAAGTAATGAGGACGACGGGTTTGATGTGCGTGGGGGGCAGACACTTGGGGAAGAATCGAGTAACACCAGGTCGTTTGAGGTTGGTGTCGTGGAGGGCCTGGGAGTTGTCGAGGACGAGGAGAGTTTGGCTGGTGCAGAGACGGTCGTAGATGTCCTTGAGAAGGACGTCGAAATCCTTGGCTTTGTTGTCGATGTCTTTGGATGGCAGTTTGAGCTCCTGAAGTGCGAGTCTTCTGAACTGATTTTCTGCCGTGTTGTGATCTCCTGCGTCGATCCATACGACGTGCTGGTAGCAGTGGCCGTAGCTGTGAATGTACTTTCGAATTGTTTCTGTTTTTCCGATCCCGCCGAGTCCCTTGACGACGGAGATGCGGGAGAGGATCGTTGATGTTGTTGCAAAGACGGTAGCCGTCCGATGGCACTGAAAATGCTGGAGGTTGCGTTGGTGGAGGTCACGAAGGAATTTCTCTCTTCCTTGAAACGACGGCACGGGCTCTCGTACGTTGAATCGGATGCTTCGGAAAGATGCGTATGGGGGCCATGGAGCGAAATCTTTCGTCACAACGGTACTCTTCAGCTCTTCAAGGATGTGCTCGTTGCCACTTTGTTGGAATGCTTTGACAAAGTGCTGGTAATTGTCCTTGTGGCTCACTCTTGGGATGAGGAAACTAAAGAGCTGTCGGAATCGGTCGTAGTTGCTCACCTGGTATTCCTAAAAATAAATGTTACTTTTAATGGGCTAGCTGGAAGGTGTTTGAAGGTGTGTTGACATTCCTAATATGTGTGATTACTTACGACAACTTCTGACTCGCGCTGACTGAGTAGGCTATGGCTGAGGAGGTGGACGAGGACCTCCGGGAGATTTGTTGAATTTTTGCACAAGAAGTCCAAGGACACTCGGATGCGGCCCTCAAGGTTACTCCGTAAAGTATTATTTTCGTCCGCCGCCGCTCCTTCTCCCATTTCTCCCATTTCTTCCTTTCAGATGCTTCTTTTATACACACGTAAGTGGAAGCACACGACAAGATAAACCGTCATCAACGTAGAATTCATCGACAAGTCAATTAGCAATTTGGTTTCCTTCAACTCCAAGTTTTTAGAAGCTTTTTAATACCTCGGATAAATTATTGAAGCAAATTAAAATAGGGACTTGACTTACTGCATCAAATCAGATTGAAGTTGTAGGAAGCTGACTAATGTTCTAGTTTTACAACTTTGCGACTAGTAGTAGTACGGTGGGAACATTAAATTCGGATGAGTTGTAATTTTGTTGCTGTCAATTTATCAGCTCCCATTTTTTCTTTTATCACCATTCTAATGATTAGAGATAGCAAATGATTGTGCACTAAATTACAGTAACTTTATCGTGCTTAAAGCGAGGTACTCGTTGCCATTCAAAAATAAGGCAATTGTTCCAAAGGTGCCATGCTTGATAAACACTCGCCAAATGACGAGAGGCCGAAGCCGACATGAAAGTCAGTTGAAGTTTGATTTATCTAACTTCTTAGTAGGTCGTGATTAAACACTTCACAGAGCTTTTAATTTTTGCAGTCGAAAATATTGCATAACTTTCAAATTATGAAATCTATCTACTGTCGTACGTCTTTGGGGGTATAGTTCCACCGCACTATGAGTAGCGTATTTGTCCTATCTATTTTTTTGCAGAACACCATGTGGTGTCGAACAAAATTTCTGCCGATCAAGTAGTGTCGACCAAATAGTCCAAATGCTGTATAAAATTTGTCCTGTCTATTTTGTCAGTCGACCTAGAAATGATGTAACGTTAGATTAAGTTTTTCTGGTTTCGGAACTCGTTATTTGTCCCTGGGGTTTATCATGCATACAAAACGAAAAACATTTAGAACAATAATTGCCTTTACTTTGCATGGCAACTAGTAACGATGACGGCAAAGATTTAGGAATGCATGAGTAACCAAGTATTTGCTATCTGTAATCCTTCCATTAAAGATAAATGGCAAAATAGTGAAGGTGATAAACTCATGCTAACCAAATAAAACTTAATCTATTTTAATGTTGACTGATCTGATGTGACCTGGTCTCTCAAAGCATTAAAAACCTAATCATCAGTTAGCTTCCCACTAATTCAGTCTGATTGTATACAGTACTACATGTGTCTATTTTAATACGTTTAATAATTTCCCCGCTTTCAAAAGATCTTTTAAAAGCTTCGAGTCAAAGAAAATGAAATTGCTTTGTGACTAGTTTATTTGGCGATATTCACGGCTTACCTTGTCGTCTGCTTTTACTTACGTGATTAAAAAGTAGCGTCTGGAAGTGAGGGATGGCGGGAATGGAAGAAGGAGGGGCGGCTAACGAGAATAATACTTTAGTGAACACGACGAATGACCTTGGAAGCATACATCTTCAAAGACGTTCCATTTAGTTTTAAAAAGAAATTTGTTTCAGGAAAACCAGGAAAGCAACTACGATCGGTTCCGCAAGCTCTTCACTGTCCTCATTCCCAAAGTAACCCATGGTGACGCTTTGAAGCACTTTCTCCACGCATTTCAACAGAGTGGCAATGAGCACATCCTTGAAAGGTTGAAGAGTGCCGTTGTGACGGCAGATTTCGTTCCAAGGCCTCCGGATACGTCTACCCAAAGCGTCCAATTCAACGTGCGAGAACCAATGCCGTCCTTCGTCGGCAGAGAAAATTTCCTGCATGACCTACACCAACACAACCTACAGTATATTCAGAGTCAACCGACACCGGGAGACATCCCAACAACTTCAACGATCCTATCTCGCATCTGCGTCGTGACGGGACTCGGCGGGATCGGAAAATCAGAAACAATTCGAAAGTACATTCACAGCTACGGCCACTTTTACCAGCATGTCGTCTGGGTTGACGCAGAAGAACACAACACGGCAGAGAATCAGTTCAGAAGACTCGCATTGCAGGAGCTAAAACTTCAATCCAAAGACATGGACAACAAAGCTAAGGACTTCAACGTCATCCTCAAGGACATCTACGACCGTCTCTGCACCAATCACACTCTCCTAGTTCTCGATAACGCCGATATACTCCACGACAGCGACCCCCAAAGAACCGGAGTTCGTAGCCTCCTCCCCACCTTCCTTCCCCCCACGCACCTCAAACCTGCCGTCCTCATCACCTCAAGGCAGCTAGACTGGCCCGAACTTCATTCAATGCCCCTCCCCCTTTTCACCCAAAAGGAGAGCAGCACATTCATTTTCAGCCAACTGAACCTGCAGGACAGCGACGTCAATGGCAAGAATGCCATGACGCTGTGAGAAACATTCGGTGGACTTCCACTGGCACTCCAGGCCGCAGCGGCAGTCATTCGCAAAGAGTCGAGGCGGAAGGAGTTGTTGGGGAAAGATGTCTACACCATCCAGCATCTTCTCAGTGACTACAGTCAAGGAAAGCATGAAGTTCTCGAAAAACACCCGCCAGGATCACCCGACACTCTTCCTTTGATGCTTCTCTGGAAAGTGTCATTGGACAAAATACAAAAGCTGCAACACGGCCACCTCGCCACCCAAATCCTCAACGTCTTGGCGCATCTTTCTCCCACAAACATCCCCAAAGAACTTCTCTTCTTTATCTTCAACTCTGAGGAGAGCAACAGTCTCGTGGACGCATTGGCTCTTCTGGTTGACTATTCCTTCGTACACAACTCTCGCACCCACTTCTCCATCCATCGCATGCTGCAGGATGTCACCCTCGCTCATTTGCACGCGTCTGCAGATAAAAATCCTCAAAAAAGGTTATTGAACGTACGCTTCTGGACTCTGCTCAGGTCAAAGCGAACGTCAAGTTCAAGAACGTCGACGGCTTCCAGCGAAACTTCACTTCTCATTCGAGTTACAATAGCGCTGATGGAGTACTGGCAGACGTTGCCAAAATCAAGCGAAGCCTACGACGCTGTCCTCGACAACTTACATAGTTCACGTGAATAAACGCCATGTTCTGCCAAAATCACAGAATCCATCAGAGACGGATATCCGTTTCATTAAATTCATAGAATTTGTTCTGGAGGAAATAAAGAATACTCGTTGGGTGGAAGCAGAAAAGTGCTGTCGAGTGCTCATCACTTATTTCACCAGCCCTTCACTTCCCTCCTATTCTGCGTCGTTCCTTCATTCTTCTGATTTCAAAAAAGTCATGCACCTTCGACGGCAACTAGGGCGTATTCTGGAAAGAATGGGAAGATACAAGGAAGCTGTGGACAATTGCATGGAGTCTTTGTCTTTCGTTAATTCTCTTGAGGACCAAGAGGACGTCATTTCGGAGATCCTAGCCATGAAGCACCACCTGGCCTCGATACTAGACAACCAGGGATGTTATGAGGAGGCCATTAAACTCTGCTACATTGTCCTTTACCTTCGCTCCAAACTTCGCGGCCCAACTCACGAGTCAACCCTGGAAACGAAGACGAACCTGGCCTTGATCCTGAAGAAGACAGGCCGACTAGGTGAGTCCATGATCCACAACGCGGAGGTACACTCGGTGCAGATGAAGCGTCTGGGTCCCCTCCACTTCAACACCCTCATCACCAAGCATAACATGGCAATGATCTTCCTGGACGAGGGTCGCTACGACGACGCCCTGGAGATGCTGCGGGAGGTGGCGAAGGGGCAGGAGAGGGAACTCGGACCCGTTCACGTCCGAACACTCATCTCCAATAAATGCATAGCCAGCGTGCTGGCGAAGCAGGGGAAGTACGACGACGCCCCGCAAATCTACGCCAACATCATCAGCAGCTACGAGAAAGCGTCCGCCGCCAGTCACCCCGACTGCCTCCTGGCCAAGAACAACATGGGCATTATTCTGGGGAAGCAGGGGAAGATGGAAGAGGCCACAGAGATGCTCTACCACGTGCTGGACATACAGGAGCGCCTGCTGGGGCCAAGTCATATAAACACTCTCACTACTAAGCACAACGTGGCATGGGTGCTGGAGAAAGAGGGAAAGGATGCAGAGGCATTAAAACTCTTTGAAGAGGTGCTGGAACTGATGACAGAACTGCTTGGCCCCACGCACCCCAGAACACTCCAAACCAACCATCAAATTGGCTGCCTGCACCTGAAAATGGGGAACTTTGAAAAGGCAGAAAGCATCGCGAAAGAAGTTCACGCTGCCAGACAAGCAACGTTGCCCAGCAACCATCCCGACTGCAAAGACACTGAAGAACTCTACGAGAAACCCAGACTACGGAATGACCCTTCCACTAACGAGACATTAAAACGACTATAGTTTTACTAGATGTGTAAAGAGTTTTAGTTTCTATCTTTGAGTCGCTGCTCTGATCTAAACTAAACTTATGCTCTTAATTTAATTAATAATTAAATGCTTTATGAGTCGAGCCGGGTCTTATTAAATTGTCTTCTCCTTGAGTACACTCGCTCTCGGCCATGATGAGGTTGACTCCCCGAAGGAAGCAAACCGGACGGAACCGATCTAGTCTAAATATGGCACGCTCTCTCTCCTTCTCTAATAATTAAATTTAACTAATTAATAAATAATTAATCTTGCAGCAAAACAGATCTCTCAAAAGTATCTGATTCACAAAATGCCTCTACGGACTTTATTCTTCTAAAACTTCCTTCTTTCCTTTTCCCCAAAAGATTCAAATTACACGAACAATTCCTGAACTCAACTTTACAGCTCAACGCTCCGGCTTCGACTGACTCTCAACCGTCAATCTCAGCTTCTTCTTCTCTCGCTCCTCTAACGGTCGGCGCCGAGGTCGAATGTTACAATTTAAAGTTAGTTGTATGTAGAGGAGTACAAATTTTTTTAACTCCTAGATCAATATCGAACTTTGACAAGAACCTTAATTAACCTAACTTTAACCCATGAAAAGTTTTTTTTCTTTCTCGAACATATTTTTTACAAATGTTTCAAACTTTGAGTATATGCTCAAAACAACAAGTCAATGACTTAAGGACCCCACAATAATATTATTAGAAAGTATGGAGTAACAATCCAAAATTTAATTATAATTAACTTTTGCCAGTGCAATGTATTGCTTAACTGAGCAATATTTATGGGGTAAATAAAAATGAAATCTTATCTATCAAAAAAGTAGATTTGCATTTATCTATGCACGTAGATATCCGAAGGATTAACTTATAGACCAGCTCGCTTTAGCATCATCAAAAAATCAAAACCGTTTTTATTTTACAAACAAATACATAGGTATTTCCATTTTTTCACGCTTTCAAAACTTACAATTTATGCTTAAGTGTTAAAAAAGGCAGTACAGTTATTTTTGTAATGCTTTTAATTTTGATAAAACAAATGTTGTATTTACGGTGGAAATAATTATGTTTTCGGTGGCTAAAGACCATAAAAACAGCACATACATTTGCATTCTTGTTCTTTGTCCTTACGGTAACACCGCTCAGGTAAAAGACACTTTGGAGTGCATTTGTCAGCCTTTCCTGAAGAGTTTGACGTCTGGACTGCCTCCAATCTCGTGCCAGCAGGGCCCTGGAAAAAAAATCAATAATGAGTGATAAATTTATAAATTGGATGTTGAAGGTATTCACTTAAAGATACAGTTACTATCAATTATCTGAGCTGATGGTTAGATCAAACCCAAGTTTAACTTTTGCATAGAAACTATACGATATAAAAATAAATTCACCAAATTAGGAGATTCCAGCACTGATTGTGGAATTCCATTAGTGACCCGGAAAACGGCACAAATCACCACCAAGCAACAGATCAAACGGAGCAGAGACATTTTACAAAAAAAGCAAAGTAGTGATTATTGAAAAAATTAAGCTGGCAAACTTCTAGTACTCTCGCTTCAAGTTGAAATTGTCAAGTGGCAACTTCCTAAGAATTTATTGTACTTTTTAACAAACAATTTTCCTAAAAGAAAAGGCATTTTTGGGAAAGCAAAGTACGCATAAGGTCAGTATATAAGTTATCATTGGCCATGGGGATTATTTATCAAGTTACAAAAATAGGAATCGGAAAGTGCGTGTGGCGCCATTCTGTATATCCGGCCCCCCTAGGGGAACTCTTTAGAAATTGCTATGCCGGACTAAACGTAACCATTGCATTGGTACACGTGTCTTATTTTGGGACATGCTCTACCCGACAATGCTTATTAAAACATGTTACTCAAAACATGCTCGGGTGGTCGTGGGGCAACGTTACTTGTCTGGCAGAAAGGACTACTTTCAAGACGCTTTCTGCCTTTTCAAAGTCCCCCATTTTCAGATGCAGCCAGCCGATGTTGTGGTTGGTGTCGAGTGTGTCTGGGTGCTCGGGACCGAAGCGTTTCGTCTTCAGTTCCAACACCTCTTCGTAGAGTTTTAATGCATCTGTGTGCCTTTTCTGTTCCGCCAGCACCCAGGCCACGTTGTGCTTAATGATGAGGGTGCTTATGTGGTTGGGCCCCAGCAGGCGCTCCTGAATGTCCAGCACGTTGAAGAGCATCTCCTTGGCGTCGTCCAACCTCCCTTGCTCCCCCAGAATAATTAAGTGCCATGCTGTGCTTGGTCACAAGGCAGTCGGGGAGACTGGCGGCGGACGCTTTCTCGTAGCTGCTGATGACGTGGGCGTAGATTTGCAGGGCGTCTTCGTGCATCCCCTGCTTCTCCAGTACTTTGGCCATGTTGTGGTTCGTGATGAGTGTGTCGGCGTGGAGGGGTCCGAGTTCCCTCTCCTTCACCTCCGCCACCTCCCGCAGCATCTCCAGGGCGTCGTCGTAGCGACCCTCCTTCTCCTGGATCACTGCCATGTTGTTTTTGGTGGTGAGGGTGTCGAGGTGGAGTTGCCCCAGGTCCTTCATCCTCACTTCGAGAATCTCCGCATGTAATGTCTTGGCCTCATTTATTCGGCCGCTCTTCTGCAGGGCTATTGCCAGGTTATTCTTTGCCTCCAGGGTCAACGTGTGGGTGGAACCGTGGAGTTTGGAGGGAAGGTCAATGACACCGGAGTAGAGTTTAATTGCCTCCTCGTAGTCTCCTTGAATGACTAGTATCCAGGCTAAGGACTTTTTCGTGGCCAGTATTTCTGACATGACGTCCTCTTGATCTTCCAGAGAATGTAAGGACGACAATATCTCCTGGTAGATGTCCACAGCTTCCTTGTGTCTCCCCATCTCTCTCAGAATCCTCGCCAGTCTCCGTCGAAGCTGCTGTACTTTCCTGAAATTAGAAAACATAAAGGGCGACGCAGAACGCGACGGAAGTGCTGCGCTGGTGAAATAAGCGATGAGCACTTGGCAGCACTTTTCTGCTTCCATTCAACGAGTATCCTTGAATTCCTGAAGCACGAATTCTATGAATTCAATTAAATGCAAATAAGTCTCTGATGGATTCTCTAATTTTGACAGAACGTGGCTGTTAGTTATATGAGCTAAGTTGTCGTGAACAGCGTAGAATTCTTTGCTGGATCTTGGCAACGTCTGCCAGTATTCCATCAGCGGTGTCGTAATACGTGTGAGGGGAGGACTTGAACTCGACCTTCGCATTGACCCGACAAAGGTCCAAACACGCAAGTTCATGAACTAGTGTTGAGAATGTTCCTCTGTTGATGCATCCAAGTGTGCAAGGGTGACGTCTTGGAGCACGCGATGGATGGAGAAGTGGGTGCGGAAGTCGTGTATGACGGAGTAGTCCACCAAAAGAGCAACTGCGTCTACCACACTGCTGTTGTCTTCAGAGTTGAAGATGAAGAATAGAAGATCTTTTGGGATATGCGCCATGACGTTGAGGATTTGAGTGGCGAGGTGGCCGTGTGGCTGCTGCCGTATTTTGTCCAAGGACACTTTCCAGAGGAGCATCAGCGATGTGGCGTTGGGGGAGCCTGGTGGCCGTTTCTTAAGAATTTTCTGCCTTCCTTGGTTGTAGTCACTGAGAACATGTTCGATTGTGTAGGCGCCCTTCCCCTGCAACTTATTTCGCCTCGACTCCTAGCAAATGACTGCTGCGGCTACCTGGAGAGCCAACGGAAGTCCGCCGAATGTTTCGGATAACTTCTTGGCGTCCTTCCGATTGGGATTGCACTCCTCCAGTTTGAGTTGGCTAAATAAGAATGCGCTGCTCTCTTCTGAGGTCAAAAGGGGGAGGGCCGTTGAGTAGATGTTGGGCCAGTCTAGCTGTCTTGAGGTAATCAGGACGACGGGTTTTAGTAGCGTGTGGGGCAGACACTTGGGTAGGAGGCGAGCAACTCCGGGTCTTTGGGGGTCGCTGTCGTGGAAGACCTCGGCGTTGTCGAGGACGAGGAGAGTTTGGTTGGTGCAGAGACGGTCGTATACGTCCTTGAGAATGACGTCGAAGTCCCTGTCATTATCTTCGATGTCCTTGGAGGGCAGTTGGAGCTCAAGTGCGAGTTTTCTGAACTGATTCTCTGCCGTTCTGTTTTCTTCTGCGTCAATCCAGACGACATTTTGGTAGCAGCGTCCGTAGCTGTGAATGTACATTCGCACTGTTTCCGTTTTTCCGATCCCGCCGAGTCCCGTTATAACAGAGATGCGAGAGATTATAGTTGAGGTTGTTAGGACGTCGGCTTATTAGATTATCTAATGCAGTACAAGATATATGTACATACATTTTTGCATTTCTACAGATATACATGTTAACAAATTCGGAACTGAGAAACCCTGGAGTGAATACTATACAAATGTGTTTTTGTTCTACAAATTAAATTTTTTCAAGACTTTCAAAACAGGAATCCAATAGTTTCAAAAAGGTCAAGAAAGGAGATTGTGACTTGTGACTCCAGCGGATGTTGTTATTGTTAGAGTAGTATATTCGTACACCAACGTATACTACAAGCAGGCTCGTGCATCTAGTTTACAGACAGGAATTTTATTATTTATTACGTCAGAGATCTGAACCCAAGTACAGTCAAGACAAGTAAAATCTCACTAGCATTCTGCTCCTAAGATAAGGATGCTAAGTATAAACAACTAACGCCACGGCATAAATGCCGTACCTACCTAATGACACATTGACTATTATCATTACACTTAATCATTTAAAGCTGCACTTGTGGTCAGTTTAAATTTAAAAATTTGAATTTAATCTCAGATTGAAGTCAATATACAAGGTACAGTAGAGTAATATATATTACTGCAATGCATTTGACTTAAACAAAAATACCATGCGAGCTAAATTAGTAGTGCTGGGTGATAATGTTTAAATACAACAGTGTAATTTGATATCCGATCGATAATTGGGGTTTCAGCGGCCAATAGAATAAAAATGTGTATCATCATACTACAACTTTTTCAAATAGAAGTATCTACTAGTATAAACAATTGACGGCACGGCATAAATGCCGTACCTACCTATGGCCCATAGGTGACCAATGCCATAGGTGACCAAGGCCATAGGTGACCAAAGCCATAGGGGACCGAGACCATAGGTGAGTCTTTTTAGGATGATTTTGGAATAGTTTATATCCGTAATTTCAGTTCGATCATCATCCATATTTCGTTGACGGTAGCATCACTCCATGATTTTAATGTATTTATGTTTTTACACTAAAGCTCCTTATCATACATTTATCTCAGCAACAGTACCAGCATTGATGTCATTGTTAGGAAGCTTTCAAGTATTTCGATTAGGGTCATCTCTTGTTTGAGCTGAGGGTTGAAGGTTGTGGTTATCGACCCACGTGGTGAAATTGGTGGGTGGCGTTTAGTCATATTTTCCTACTTAGGGCTTAGTATAATCTCTTGTTTTTGTTTACGGATGAGTTGTGCTTATAAGTGACCCGGTCAATTATATTTTTTCGGTCCGGCTCATTTTCTATATTCTCCCTGTTACTAAAATTTTCCTTGTGACTTTGCGACTCCGTGCCTGATGTTAGTCCTCTCCTGATTAAAGCCGAATATTCACCAAGAAGCTCCTTTTCCAATTTTATTTCGTTGTCTGAGCCCTCTCCAATACCACGTTCCTGTACATTTTATAGAATTTAGCATTTACCATACGAGAGTATTCCATGATAAGCATACGATATTTGTAAAAGTATGTATTCAGTACATTATAATGTTACCTTCGGTCATTCTTGGGTTCAATAGAAATGCAATAAATGCAAATGAATGCATTAGTAATAAGTATGAGGTTGAGAAGGGTATGCAGTCGTGCAAGGAATCCAGTTGTCGATATCTACATAGGAATTTGACTCAAATTTGCAGATAACTGATTTCAAAAGAATGCACGTAATGAAATTCACAGTTGAAGAACATTGAGTCAATGACACTACGTACAATGACAAATAATTTAAATGTCAGAAGAATGCACGTATTGTAATTCACAGTTGAAGAAAAGTGAGTCAATGACACTACGCACAATAAAAAATAATTTAAATTTCAGAAGAATGAAGCCTAATGTGGGTTAGGCTTAAACAAATTAAGTAGAGAAAAAAATCGTCGCTGACAATACCAACAAAGACAAATGACAAATCTAAGAAAAGTTGTAATCGGTCCAGTTGAAGAAAACAAAAACTAACAACGCTTAGTAGTACGTATGCATTATATTGTTAATCATTTATTACGTTGCATAGTCGTAGCCGGGCTGATCTCTCAGAAACAAACATACAGCGGAGAGACGCACCGGGAAATCAAAGTTAAAAAGAAGGTTGCGCCAACTCCTTGTAGATGGAGTATGCAGGGTTATTTTATATTTCTACATTGAGTATTGGGTAATTGGGTTTTTAGTTGGAATAAAATAGTTATTCAGGAAGAGACGATATAACATTATTATCTATTTTGAGTTATCGAGTTATAAAATTATAAAAACAATAGAATGCCGGGTAATTTCTCGGTCCATTTGGCATTCAATTATTCAACCGAGGTTCATCTAACATATTTTTACGTTTTTAACAATACTTCTTTTTGTGCATAGGCGTAATTTGTAGAGCATATAGGCGTATTTCTTGTATTTACTGTACTTGAGAAGTAAGTGCGGACTGACTTTGTAGTACGAAGTAATGCATGTTTTCTCTCAAGTGCAGCGTACGTTACGTACAATTATAAAATAAATACTTTTACACTGTTCTTAAGGTTACTACGCCTCGAGGAGGTAGTGACAGAAGCAGAAACCGTCCAGGCACAAGACCACCGGGCACTTACGCAAGATCCATTACCAGACCTTCCCCTGCCCCCGCCGCCACTACAAGACCAACGACAAGTATTCCGCAACAAGAACAGCAGAAAGGACATGGACTCTTTATGCAAGGAGCTGCTGTAAGCTAGGAACCTCCATTATTTAATTTTTATTTAACGTACAATGTTTAGTTATTACTAAGCAGTTTGCGCACTTTATACAACATAATTTCCGTAATACGCTAGACGTAGGATATATTTTTTTACTGACTACATACTTTCGAATGATTGTAACGTATGATAATTTGAGCATTTCTATTAGTAACGAAAAAGTTGTTGGTATTCTTAAATCAACATGTTTCAAATTGTATCATTGGTATTTATGGTAATTAATGGCGTTGGTAGTTTCCAGTAACGCAAAATAAAAAAAAACTTACGCAATTAATGTTTTGGAGCAGGCGTGCTTGGGTGAGCGGTTAGGACTGCAGACTGGAATGGAAATTTCCAGCCTCAGCTCCAAAGCTTCAATC
>JAQFZC010002717.1:0-21672 GCA_034695205.1 Dicyrtoma fusca
AAAACAAATTTTGAAAATGCGTTTTTGTTTAAGCAGAAACTTCTTTTAACGAAACTTGGAAACATTTCCTGTTTAGAAAAATAAATTTGTAAACCTGTCCCTTCAAAAGGCACTATTTTGAATTACTAGACCATTGCATTGCTCAAGCATATTGTCAAAAAACATCGCTTCAAAACGTACTGTTTTGAAGAAGTCCATTTTGAAAGAATGCAAATTTACCAAAAAAAAAACAGTCTTAAAAATTCGGCTTTTAATATTTTGCAAATTTTGGGAAAAAATTTCTGTCATTAATAAAAAAAACTTTTAGTAGAGAACACTTTCTACTGTGTCAGTCTTTACGTCTGTATCGCCGGATACGCCGCTGAAGGAGAAGCTATCCTTTCAACAGCTCTAGTACCAGCTGCAGCAACCACTACCACAATCTCACTCCTCCTTCGTTTATATGGTTTGACTACTTTGACTGTACTCTCGCCTGAAAGCAACTGAACTGCCAATAAGGGATATGTATGTATGCAGCATGAAGAGGACAAAAGACTAACACAATGCGTTTTCACCTAATGACATTAGTTCTTGTAATATAGCCGAATTTAGTTCCCCACTAAGCTCACGGACTCTCTCGCATTTTTCCCTGACCTTATATTGATTTCATAAAATGAAAAGTTTTGAAACATTAGAGACGACGTACGACCCCTGATCTCCAACGGTTCTTTTGAATTTGATATTCACACACCATTTCAACCTGACCCCGATACTCGTCCGCACTTTATGCAGACATTTATTATATACTGTGCCAGTCTCACCTTCTGTTACGACCGCATTGGGTCTGCCTCCTTGCCATCTATGACCTTAGACTATAAGGCAACGTTCTACTAATGTATCCTTATGCTCCGTGTATGTATTCCACATTATGATAATAATATGCAACAATACAGTCAATAACAACAAACAAAATCGAACTAGCTCACTGGCACTGGTCGTTTATTACCAGGTCCTCCAAATGGTGCCAGCACACTCTCTACTTTGTAGGAGATCATAAAAACATTTACCCAAAGGACATACATTGTCATTGTACTTGAAAGTACAGAAAGAGGAGCAACTATGATTCTTAGTTTAAAAAATCAACATTAATTTTATTTAGTGCTTCGAAATCGTCGGGGACTGTCCCTTCTATTACGGCTGATGAATGGGAACAGTTTCAAAATTCAAAGAGCCCTTACATTTTTCATATTTATGTTGTACCCGCATCCTTGCAGAATTTGGCAGGATAAACAATTTAGTGCTATAAACAATTCCATTCTTTGTTTAGAAAATTCGTTATTAGACTCAAGGAAAATACGAGATATACCGCATTTTTTATACGCGGCACTGCAATGGTTTGCATTCCGTTGAGGAAAAGCATGTAAATTCTACTGCAAAATTTCTAGCTTTATTTTTCGGTAATTTTTCGTGAAAGGAAGTCTTCGCTTAAATTAGATTTTTAAAAGATAGCATTCTGGCCGAATTTTATTTATACAGAGCAATTATAACCACATGTCCTAAAGTTTCAAGCTGTTAACAAATTTGTAATTGGATCCACTATTTGTAATTAAAAAGAAATCGTTAAAGAATTTAGTGTAAGAAACTATGTCAAACACTAACATAGTATGTATGTAAGTAGATAGATTTTCCACTATATAAAAAACACCACCCCAAAGAGTATTGTGTTTCCTTTTATAATAATTAGGTACGTAAAACCTTTAAATTAAGTATGTTTAATCCACTTTTATAATAACATATTTTAATTTCCCCATTTCAATTTTAAAAACGTTAATGAACTCAAATGATACGATTGAATGATACAATAAAAACCGGGGGAACGTGGAAGTACCACGGAATCGTAACACCAAAAAAGGCCACTTTAAATTCTATTATTACGCTGAATGGTATGAATTTGCGTTGGTGATAATAAAATAGTACGTGGGTTCACTAATTTAGAAAATATGGTGCTGTAAATAACGCTTACAAAGAGCTACTCCAAATATTATGATAGTACCTACACTTTACTTATTGCTAGTAGTAATTTCGTCTAAAGTTACGGTTACTGCAGTCTAGAATTCACAGTCTAGAATGTTTTATTTACTGCATTTACTTTTACTCAGAGACACGTCGACTATCACGACTTTGCGATGTTAAGAAGCACGGAATTCCCAACAGTTAAAAAAAAGGGAGCGTGGGCGGAAAGTATATAGTCTTCTTGAAATGGCAGGATAAATTCACGTAAGAATCACATACGGGTCAGCTTCATGGGAGCCTGTCGTGACAGCTGACAGCCAGACTCAATGTCAGATTGGAAGAGTACTTACAGATCTGTAGACAGAGTTTTCTCATCTTTTAAAATCTTGATATCAAGTTAATCTACCAAAATAGCACGTCAATGTAAATAGATTGAGTTAAAGCTGTAATCTAGTTTGTTTATAATAGGTACATACCTATGCTATGTAATGTAGGTTATAACAAACGTACTACCTTTTTTATTGTTTGGTTTAGAACTATGAAACACTATCAAAAATTCTTTTCCATTGCATAATCTTATTTTGCAGTAATCTTATGTAGTTTAACTTGGTTGATACGAATAAAAGCAATCAACCAATTAAAATGTATATAGTTAGAGGGTAAAAATCATTTTACCACTGCGTGTAGGGAATTTTGTATTAAACTGTTCAAAAATAATTAATTTAGGAAGAAATGACCCGATTGATGCTAATGCCTCAATGCCTAATTGTGGATGAAACTGATCCGCTGATACAATTGAAAGCTATCGTTAAAGGCATCAGTATTTAAAGAAAGTGTTTTGCCCCCTTTTACTTGATAATGCTAAAAACTTGTTTTAATTAAATGGGTAAACTGTACAGATAACAGCCATTGCTTGCTTAAGGACTGCAAACGTGACGTTAAAAGATGTTGGGACTCCCTTTGATTTGACTTCAGTGAATTGTGGAAGAGTCAAAAGCGTTTGTCAACTTGTTTCGAGAGATTTTTTGTATTTCAACATCTCTAGCAATTGTTGTTTGTCTATGTTTGTCTCCGATTACTTTGTGAGCGTAACAATATAGTGTAGGGCGTAGAGTAGTACAGATTTACGATGTCTTGCTATGTATCTACAATGGGTCTGTAAAATACTATGCTGCAATAAAATGGATCGTATTGAATTTTACCATTTGCCAGGGCCAAGGCCAGCCTCAGTGCTGCAGTCTCCGGATGGATCAAAAGGGAGAAAGCTTGAGTTCAAAATTAGCCCTGGGATTCTTTACTAAAGGTTTTATTGGATTGGTCCAACTAGCCAAAGAAGGAGAAATAGAGGTCTTAGGTCTTAGGTAATTATTGACAAGCCTATTCTTTACAAAACGAAATGGTGGTTGTTTCTTCTTCTTCAACTTCCACAGCCTTCCACCGATATAGCTCTTAGCTGTCTGCAACTCACGAGCTATGGACCACTAACCCGACCTCACTAGGCTACTTCTCCAAAAGAAAGCCACAAAAATTTAGTTTTCAAGTATTTATAGAATGACCTGTCGCTGTTTTTATTTCACCAATTTAGCACATCAAGCCGTCCTATACAAGCAATTTAATTAGTTTCCAAGTGTAACTTGAAAGCACTAAAAGTTCCATGGTTGACTTTTGGAAGGGGTGGGCAGCTTATACATTTTTGATTCTTACGACCAGCGGAATCTTTTTATTTTCCTTTTGTGTATGGGAGAGTGTGTGTGTGGGGAGAGCGTGATGGTTTCAAGTGTGCTTGTCCTGTGGTTTTGAAACGACGCATTAAAGGAACCCAAGAAACCGAATTTCCTTCTACTTGAGCTGAATTTCATTCATTTACCTTGAATAAGCCCGATAGTTGCATTCGACTCGTGTCTTTATTCCCTCGCCAACAGCTCCTTTCAATAAACATTCCAAGATTTATATACGCAATGCGTTACATCCCGCGTGGAGGATGTGGCTCGGATTTTTCCCTCTCCGGATAATCAAGTTATAGGCTTTAGGAGTTTAATTCAGGGGAGGCTTTAATTGTACGTCGCACCACCGTGGTTCATGGAAGTCCTGAATCTTTTAGTACGGGTTGAAATGAAATAAACTTGAATAGAATCCAGCCTCCCTATTAATCGACACCTCCACTTACATTCCAGTCCGCCAGCTCAGCCTTGCCCAAGGAAGGGAAACCACACTGCACTATTGCGCTGCCAAAACTCCATCTCACAAACATAACTTAAATGCAAAACGAGTAAAATTTTAAACTAAAGCAGTCAAGGAAAAGTTTAGTTGTAGACTTGATGTTTATTAAATATCTCGTTTGAATGCCTTGGAAAAATGCTACAGAAAGAGAGGGAGAGAGAGAGCATAGGATTCTCTTGGTAGATGGATTAAAAGCATGCGTAAATATTTCATGTAGATCTTTCACAAGGAAAAAAGATAATGCATAAATTCTTTAGAGGATTTGCTTCATGCCTACGGGAGGGCCCCATTAAAAAATACACGATTTAGACAGACTACTGTAATACATAAAATGGAATGGCACTCAACGTACGGCTTTTTCCTGAGAATCATCCAGAAGCATTCTTAGCCAGAATCGAGGAAAATAATAACAGAGAGAGAGAGAGAGTTAAGGAAAGGCATGACGTTTTTGTGAGGGTCTTCTATGGTGGAGCCAATCTAAGTTTATTCACTAGCTAACATGGTTGCTACTTTTAGTGGAGCAAGACAAGACACACAGAGTAGATTCTATGTAAGTATGGTCGGGTTTCACTACCCAACCTTTACAGACAAAACCAAAAAGATCACAGAAGATGAAATAGACAAGATAAAACATACATATTTATTTATTTAAGATGAACAAAATATGAAGACTCAGAACCCCAGAATAATATTCTCTTCTCGCCGCCCTCGCTCGCCTCGCCTCTCTTCCCTTCCCAGCACAGGACTTTCTCCAGCCTTTCTCTCAGCCTTTTCCCAAACTTTCGTCGTCATGCCTCGGAAAATACAACATACAATGTGCTCATTGACTACACGGCATGTACACTAGACCAGACGCGACAACAAAGGTACAACAATGAATAATGCACAAAAGAATTTCTGTAGCTATATGCTTTGTGTGGTTTTTTGGGAGTGCAAAATATATTATTACAATATGCATTATTCTGCCTGTCTATTCCCCATGACAAGTCTAATACCCACCACTAAATTTTATTTTTTACTCTCCCTTCTGGCAGCAGTAGTAGTATCATTTAGAATTAAGTACATATCACGGGTTAGTACACAAAAAGACACATGACCAATTACTTTCTAGCAAATTACGGATATTAAGACTAAAACCCAAACGGTTAAAACTTTATTGCAGTCTTAAAAACGTACTATTTATGATTTTAACAGATGATGGTTTGAAGCATGGTTTGAAAAGATGCACGGTGCCGTATTTAAACATTTTTAAAAGCACCTCCTAATTATATGGTTACAGATGCGGATTCATGAAATAGTTTCCTTTTAGTATATTCTTTTGGAAATTGGGCCATTGGATACGTGCAACTTTGGAAAGAAGCCAAATTGGATAAATGCCGCTTTACATCTTAACCCAGGATCTGCGGATGTTCCAGTCGATACAGTCTGCCCAGGAACATAAACGTTTGAAGGTTATCTTCCCTACAACAACTCCTGTCAGCGAATGCATTCACCCGCAACAAGATTGTACATTTCCTTCCTTCTGCTCTCATCAGTCTCGGCTCCCTTCAGTACTCATTACAATAATTCAATCTTTGACACTTGTTTACACTTGCACACAACACCGCACCACGGAGCTCAATGCACTTATTGCGAATTGTTTGACCTATTTGTAGCCTTCATTCAACTCTTGTTCCTTCGGTTTAGTTTTATTGCCAAAAGTGAAGACTCAAGTAGGAGTATCTGTAGTCAAAGATGAGGAGGGGAGCTAAAAATAAAAAGGAGCATCGTCACAATCATACGTACATAGAAAGAACTACAGACGCATTCCGAAGATACAAGAGCTGCTCCTTAGACTGACAACATGAGAGAGAAATGAATAGCAACTTTCTATAGAATTTGCATTCCAGTTGCGTAGGTCTGTCTCTGTTGCACTGCACGGTAAAAATAACTTGTCTTCAGAATTTGTTTCATTAAGTTGGACTCTCCCTCCGCTTTCCCCGCTCTCTCCGTCCCTTCCCTCCAGCCAAGACTGGGAGGTTTGAGTAATGTAGTGTAATAAACTAAAGCTCTCTCTCCGGAAGTATAAATGTTGTAATGACGTAATTTAGTGTTGATGAGTAGTTATAATTAAATCCCTAAACGTACAAGATTAGTTAGGTCTGTTAAAAAGAAATGGAGTACATTTAATGCTCCCAGCTCCAACCCCTTTATGACTATAGCTCCCTACACACAGACAGTCACTTTCACTCTCCGTAGATACAGCTCGTGTTATTGTTATCATCCATACGTATCTAAAACGTAGACTCGGAGACACTGAAAATGTCCCACTTTCCATTCGTAAAATACATTTTAATCTTTTCCAAGTGGTAGAGTGAGATGCAGCTTGTAGTTTATAGTTTGACGACTTGAGAAATCTAGAGAAATATATCGGAAAACAGTGTTGGAGGGGATTGCTAAGTAAATTTAAACTATTTTCTATTATATTTACTGGGAGAAAGTGAGAGGGAAAGTGTGTGTGTGTGTGTGTGTGCCTCCGTGTTTGCGTGTGTGTTGGGATATGTGCTTTCTTGAGCACAACGTGTGGAGCCCTGTGACTGTGTGAAGGAAAGGAAAGTGCAAACGACTATAGATAACAAGAATATTCCTGGCAAACAGGCTCGATGTAGTAGATAAGCATGTCTAAACTGGGAATATAAGTAATAGTTCTGAGATTCTTATGTTTATGTAAATATATAGCGATAGACAATAGACAATAGTCGCCGTAAGGAAAGATTGTATGCGCATAAACCGATGAACTATGTATGAATCTCAGAGAGAGAGAGAGAGAGAGAGAGACGGTGGTAGCCAGGAAAAAAGTCTTGGGCATAATGTCTGTGTGAATGTGGCGGTGGTTTGAAGATCGAGGTAAAGTGAAAGACACAAAGAGAAAGTAAAGTGAAAGTGTACCCCTAAGCTCAATTTCCACTTTGATGCATTTCTCTGGCAATCCATTGGTATAGCTATATACGTCCGTACACCTATGACACGTTACGTACACCCATGACAAGTTATCATATATAATGTAATGCTACAGACACTGGCAGAAGACGTTCACCAAAATTCTGGAGGGAAGGTTTATTCTATACAGACACACATACACGTAGCCCTACGCGCTCTCTCTCTGTCCCCCCCCCCCACTTTCTCTCTTTCTGACTCCCCGACGGAGGGACAGAGAAGAATGAAGTTACGTTTGAGAGTGAAAGTGTATGTACGCAAAAGGAAAATTCTGAGAGATTCCAAACTGTTGTCGGGCATACAAGGGAAGGAAAGTCGATGATGAATTGTTCTTCCATCCAAGATTTTTTCCTCTCATGGTTCATCCTCTCAGCCGAATTTCGTGCTTTACATATTGCTATACTCAAAGCCGGAATTATGTTCATAATTTTGACTAAAGCATTCCACTCCGTCAATGCATGGGCATTGTACTGTGATTTACTTTTATTTTTCAATTCGTCAAAACTCATCCTCAGCATCTGCAGTCCGCCTTCGACGTACGAGTCAGCTGTTCCATGTCTTCTGTCATTTTTTCTAGGCCAATCTGTGTGACACTGCTCGGCATCAACTGCTTTGGATTGAGCTGGTGTGACAGTGTGACTGTCATAGTTACCAATGCCGTGCATCTTTTGAAATGTAAGTTGTTGCAGTGCAGTGAGGTTATTGTTAGGCTGTTTATCTTGAGACTGAATTGCTGCTATTGTGACGTTGCATATTTTTATCATTGCATTTCTTTTTGATCTGCGAATAAATTAGTTATTAATCTGGCTGTCGATCACTTCACGTCAAAATGACTATCAATTAACCTACACAGTCAATAAATTTACTATTAATTAAAATATGACCACCGTTATACCGAGCCTTTACAAAATATTTTACAGCACAACAAGCCTTGTTTGAAGCACTTTTAATTGCAATTTTTGAATAAACCGGAATTTTGTGTGGATTAATAATGTGGGTTACTAGTTTATCTTTTGTCTCTAATATTTCTCAATAAGCTCGTCCAAAATTTTAAGCAAAGCCCTGCTGTACAGTATGATACGCCACATAACACTTAAGGAGTAGGCTAAGGAATTTACGTGGGAATTTGAATTACGGATACTTGGGAACATGACATTGCAGTACGTTATAGAGGTACTAGTTAGATGGGGGTATGCTATTAGTATAGGAAGGTAAGCATACATAGAAAATGATCATATCAAGCTTAGTGCGTTTTGACATGGTGTTTGTGTAGAAATTTTTGAACCATCAGTATTTCATTGGCTGAAATGGCGAAATTGTAAAGGCCTGCCTGATCCAGTCATCGCCATAACGGGTTGCCCTACTGAAGCTCAAGAAGGAAGGGAAATGTGCGGAATGTATTGTATAACAAAGAAATAGTTGTGATATGATCTGGCTACCCACCAAGACCAATTCCGTAGTCTTTTCCACTAGTCAAGCAGAGAGAACTTGAAAGTTCCGTCAATGTATCGATTTTTCGATTGCAATTCTCGTATACAATGAGCGCTACAAGTACAACTATATTATACTCGAGCTTGACACTATTATGGTCCGTTGTAAAGTGTGCATGAAATGGTTTCAAGGGACTCTCATTTTCAATGCATCTGCATACATATTTGCATTTTTCCCCAAAACCTAGTGTGGAATTTTTTTATTGAGTCAATTTTAGAGCCTTGTAGCGATATTATCAAAAAATGTGTCAAAAGTCCTTGTGTCTAGGTTTAAGGCTCAAAATGATATGCATCTCATTATTCTTAAGTAGCAGATCTTCAAGGTATCGATTATCAGGGCTTAAGACCTAAAAATACCTAAGTGAACAACTCGAGCAGCTTCCAAATTCCAACAAGCCTCCAAATGCATACGGTTATAGCTCCATAGGTAGTTTTAAAATATTAAATCGGATGTTTTGCACCTTATCTAAGACATGTGTAAATAAATGCTTTACATTTATTATTCTATCATCTTACTATGAAGCCATTCAAAACTTTTTAAAAACTCTCCTGTTTACAATAATATTGGATAGTCTCCTGTTACGAAAAGATGAGATACATAAGTTACATCTCCAAATATTGAAAGTGCCCATGAAACTCTCTAAAAATCCTTCCTAGTAATATTCTTAGTGAACGACAGAGCCTGAGAATGGAGACCACGGACGCATGTATATGAACGTGGAGGTATCATCAGTCCACGGGCTAATTTAAAAAATCGTGTCAAACAATGGAAAAATACGCACAAAGAAACGCGGAAACATTGTAGAAAAAGTTTGAAAAGAAGACGAAAAACAATATATGACAAATGCATATTTCATTTCTAGGATTTGTAGTGTTCGTCTACATTTTTAGAATGGGACAAAAGAAAGGGTTTGGGGAAAGTTTTCCAAAACTTTGTAAAATTGTGAAACAATTCTGTAGCAAGTAAATGCATACTGTATTTGTGAAAACAAACTATATAAAATATTCTACCTCAATTTCATCTTGGAAAACTTCGACTTTTGTGTCAGATAACATCTGTCTATACAAATTTCAATTCAATTATGCCATGCTGTCTCAAATAGGCTTTCAAAAGAAATTACATTTCTGAAAATCACGTTTTCAATTTTAATTTCCTATGAACGTCACTCATAAATCAAGCAGTATTGTAATTTTAAGGCAACAAATCTAATCTCTGTTTCTTGTTATAAAGTTCTGCTAAAAATACACTACGATTTGTTAAAAATAAGGTTAACGACTTAAAACATCGAATTGGTAATTGGTGACCCAGCTATAGTTTAAAAACTACATCGTGCAGTTGCACAATCACACTGACTGAAGGAAAATGATAAAATAAAATCGGGGCTATATATAAATTGATTGACTCTAGTTTGAGCCCCGGCCCACTACGCAAACTGACAATTAAGCTTCATTAAGCATACAAGCACGCAAAAAGAAGTACACCTATTTTCTCCTTCCCTTCCGTCCTTGTCAAGTCCCGTAAAATTATTCATGTTCAAATCAACAATTTGATTAGAGTTCCTAATGGCATCAGAACATGTAATTCAATATTTTTTGTTCATGATTTCAAATATTGTGTGTATGAATGGAAATGTGACTGAAGGTAATGGCTAGGCCTGAACTGCGCTCCAAGCATATTTACATTGAATTTGCATTTAGAAAATTTGATCAATGAGAAAATTTGATAATCTCAGCCGTTTACTCTCTCCCTCTATCTGAGACATCTTGACTGCCTACCTGTTTTCTGGATTTACATAAATGAGCCGGCAGTCGTGCCTTGAGGAATTCATACACGACGGAAAAGGAATCAGGGGACCGAAAGGGGTGTATAAGGATTAGTTGGATCCTTATACGCCTAGTTAGCAATAGCAATGCAATGCCTAGTTAGGTTGACAAATAATCCAGCAGTAATTGAAGTGTTAAGACATTTCCTGAAACAAAAAGGAAATAATTGCTTTGTAAAATTCTGGATAGCAAATGAACAGGAGGAGGATGGGGGGGGGTCAGATACCTCTTGCAGTGGCGTACAAATCCCTCTTTGACTTAACAAACAAATGTCTTAGCAAGCAAAACACAGTCTACGTTTGTAACAGGTCTAAAATATTACGTAGGTATTATACGTTTCTAAAAAGTACGAAAATCAATAAGCTTAAAAAAATGTCAGAGATGGAAACCTTAACAGCTTAAAGCTTAGTTTTTAAAAGAAAAAAAAATACCGTAATCAAGTTTTACAAAATATAGAAAATGCCATTTGCGTCTACACACGGCATTCGACAAGTTTCCTATCAAACAATACGGGACACGACAAATCTATTTTTAGAAAGTGGAAAAAAAGCCCATAGAGCCTAGAGCTAAAATCGCCACTGCACTACTGGTGACGGACAGATTGAAAGATAAGAATGTAGAAGTGGGACAGAATCGTGGAAAGTGTAAATTTTGTGAGAAACGCCCAGTTATGGAAATGAGTGGTAGGATGAGAATGAGTAGGAATTTGGGTATTTGGGTAATTTGCTCAGCTGTAGCTGTAGGAAGAGAAAGGTAGGTAAAATGTTGCCAGTACAGTGAAATTTTGGTGAATTTGCCTCAAGTCGATATTGACTCAGGAGGGACGTGCATATGTGAAGGGAGTGCATAGGAAGTGGTGTCTGCACTCAGACTGCGGTGGTGGACTGAGTGACTGAGTGACTGGAGGGAGTGCAGGAGGACGGCGGTGACTGAGCGGGGTCTGGGTGTAGGTGTACGTGAGGGCTGGCGAGCACCTGTACAGAAAATAAAAATATGAGAAGGTCTCCCTTCTGATTCAGAGATGAAGGTAAAATAGTCTACATAAATAGCAGTTGGTTTCAACATTTGATTCTCTACCCCTCGTCCCCGTTCCTCCTTCCTTCTCGTCCGCTTCATCGAATCTAATTTCTCTTCTGACTGTTGTTGGCAAATCGAATTTATTCCAACTGCTCAAGCCCAAATCACAAATGGCAAATCACTTTATGGACTTCCTACCAAACATTTCTCCCTCTCTCTCTCTCTTCTCTCTCTCTCTCTCTCTCTCTCTCTCTCTCTCTTGAGTTTCACTTCTCTGTGAATAATCTTTTGGGTTCTGAAATTCCACACAGCTGAAGCATTTTCCTTCCTCATTTCCCCCACAAAACTTTTCCTTGCTTCCCTTGATTCCCTTCTATTTCCTTGACTAATTCCTAACGATGTATTCTCCATGGACGTGAATTTCAAATCAAGGAGACAAAGTATTTGCTAGACGGAGTGTGGGTAATAGAGGAATAGAGATGAAAATGATGATGTGAATCACGATGATGACGGAGAGAAGGGAAGGAATTTCTCCTAGTTTTCCCTTCAAGAAAATCTAACTTACGCTTATTGTAACTAATCAAATTTGATCATGCACAGACAGTTTTAAAGGCATACATTTAAATCGTACCGTTTTCATCAAAACTAGAGCATATTAAACGCTACATTACGTTACACTTAGAACGCGGTTCCAACTCACGTCGAATTTTACCCTGTCGCATTCCATTCACATCGTCTTGAAAGTTGAAACACATTATTTCACTTTACTCAACCTATAATTTCCAGACGTAGTCACTCCCCTATAGCTACCAGCCCACCCCGGCTCTATGGGTATAAGCGATATAGCAAACACATGCCACTGTGCTATACACACACACACACACTTTAACTCTCTCTCTCTCTCCCTCTCTCCACATTTCCTTTTAAACTACATCGGCTCAAACTACCTTCAGTTTGTCATATATAATTTTTAACCCTAGAGATAAAACCCAGCGATGGTAAAAGTACCAAAAATGCCCTAAAAGTATTTTTTCCCGGCAGGAATTCTAATTTTTTTCCCCCTTCTTATTCGCAATAGTGCAGTGCAGATCTAGACTGCATATAGGTATGCACATTACACAGGCAACTCTCAATTCTATGCATTCCTGTAGACTCTTTCCGTCTCTCTATCATGCATGATGCACCTAGGAAACCGCCGTAGCAGAACTACACAGTAAGTACAATAATGCATGTATTACCTTTTACAAGGCACTGCCGTAATGTCCCGCCATGTAGTGTATGACATATTCTTTCTTCTTCAAATCCCAGTAGACTTCCACTATCTCCTTCCCTGTCACTGTCGACTCCATGCTCCAGATCCATGGCTATTCAATATGTCAAATAAAGAATCTATAAAAAATTTATCATTATTCCTCCGAAAATGCTCATGACTTCTCAAAATTTGTACTTTGATCTTCTCATTTGCTCGTCAACATCAATTCATACGATCATTTAGCAATCTATCCACCGTGGGCTCCTCAAATATCTACTCTTGCAGTTCATACACGAATCATTACTCCAACCGTGTGTGGTCTGGATACTAGGGAATATCGTGGCTCAAAAAGTAAAGTGGTGATTATAGAAGTAATCTTAAACTCGAAGGACGCATTTTCAGCCTTCTGATACTGCTGATACAGTATACTTACAAATGAGAGATTTTTCAAGCTTTCAGTGCAAATAGTAGAAGATTTGATGGACCAACGTTGAATGAAAAACGATGAGCCTGAATTGAGAAGCAGAATAAAGCAAATCGAATGATTTTAAAACTGGCTTACAAACAAGTGCATAAAATGGTTGGTTTCTAAATATTTTTAAGAAAATGCATTAATTTCAAAACCATGTTTTAAAGTATAATATTGTGCCAGTTTTCTGTTTTGGAAGCTTGTACATGGAAGAATTTACACCGTTTTGTGCAGACTATTACCTATTTTATTAACTACAGATAATTAATTAATGGATTTTACACACTTTTAGAAGGGGTTATACGTCACACCTTGCACTTTTGTGTAAGAAAACGAAATAGAATTATGTATTTGTAATATTTGCAACGTTTCAAAAGCATGTAGTAAATGATAAATTTTGTGGGATTTTAGAAGCAATTTATAACTAGCTATATTGAGCGTACATATTCTTCTGTGAGCCACATTACGTTCCTAATCTGTGCAGCAGGATTGAGATTTGAGGTAGAATAATGCAGTTGATAGGATGCAGCAGTCCTTTCCCGATTCCCCTACGACTCTATATCACAATGACACATATAGTAGGCAATCATGCATTTTAGATTTTGCTCATTTGTACTCAATCGAAATTGTTTGCGGGTTCCGCATCCTATCTTCAACACATATGTATGTATCTGCTTCCCATATGACTCTAGGCAAGTAATGTCTCTCAATCCACTCTGTATAATACCAGCTATGGTTTGATGCGGCGAGTGGGTTTTAGTACCCAAGCACCACAGTCTCCCATGAACTTCGCATACATAATTTAATAATGGAATCTGCAGGCTATAAACTAGTGACCGCTTTTTTAAAAATTTTCTTTCCTCTTTTAGAAATTGAAGTAATTTTTACGTAGACAATTTAGGTACGCGAGGAAAATGAAAAAGATGCCATTTGATAAATACCGCCTTTCAAGCTTTTCCCTCTCTCATGAAGTGAAATTCCGATTCCAAACTACTAATTCAACAAGTTACTTAACTTTAGCACGATTGGAGCTCCGGCTCTGGCCGGTGCGGTGTCAGAGTACTACACATACACAAACATACAGTGTACCCCTGCCACATTGTCGTATTTTAGAGGAATGTAAGTAAAATTTCATAGGAAATCGGTAGTAAGAATTCAGTCTGCATGGGCACCTTCGAACCTTAGTAAACTCCGGGGAGAGCAATAAAATCATTGATTCCTCACACGAGCTTTCATTTTTATTGGTCTACGGGTTTTCTCTCCTTTTTTTTATGTTATTGTCTGTAGTGCCAGGGGTACGTACGGGCTGAGATCTAGCTTTTGGGAACTATAATGCATGCTATTATACAGTGTCTTGGTGGGTAATGGATTTACATGTTTTCCCCTAAACATATCGTTATCTTCTAAAGGCAGGGGTGAGAGACTGTTCAGAATGTGAACGACAGTCAATCCAGCACGCCAGAGCCCAAACTCCCATTTCCCAGAGTCCATGTGTATTTGTACAGCTCAGTTGTTTTTTTTTAAATGCACACTTTGACAGAATCAGAGAACAAATTTTACAAATATGTACATAGACATTAAGTATACGTATGCACCTACCTAGCTTTCACTTTGCTGACACGACGTACTCACCCAAGTACCCAAGTACCCGGCGAAAGTGAGAGAGAGAGAGAGACTGTGAGACTGGGAGAGAGAGAGAGAGTTTATTTCTTGACTACCTTCTTTAATGACATTTGCTTCATAATTTATACGTCTACGAAGCTTTTACTTTACTTTAATGGCGATGCAATCATTGCCACCTTTGCGGTCTGGAATATTGAAGTGAAAACGTGTTCAGGAGTGAGGCAACCATAAATTCTCTCAGCGGTTCCGTATCAAAGGAACAATGGACTGATAGTAGAAGAGTATAGGCAGTAGCCCACCCTATACATCCCTTATACCGTCCGCCGTACATTCATGCACTCAAAAGTAACTTTCCATTGATTAACGTCAAAAGTTGCGCTGGGGAGTCCTGGGAAGTGTATTAGCAGCCACGTACATGATCCATACTCTCCTGCAGACGTGCAGCTCCCTTTGAAACTCCGACTGACGACTTGTAAATTAATAGTTTCATATAAACATGAGGTTAATGCTGTAGCATGTAGAATTATGGAGTTTGACAGGTGTGAAGCACACATTAATTGATTTGTCATTGTGGAAAATTGATAATTTGTATCCCATCAAGCGGGAGTGTGTGCTTCGTCATGGTTGGGCTTTATTGACAAAGTCAAATATTAATTTAGATCTATTTAGAATGTTCCGTTTGAGCTAATCAGGGTGTCACTCAATCCCGAGTGAAAGTGCTCTCATCTCACTCCGATTACACACTGCATGAACTACTTGTAGCTACTAATGTCGCTTTTGAAGTTCCCGGACATTTCCTTTATTAGTACTTGCATCAAGGGCGACAAATGCTCATATCCTTACAATAACATTTATATAATTACATTAAGGAGGCAAAATAATCGATAGTTTAATTTAATAAATAGTTTCTCTTTCTCTCTCTCTCTCTCGCTCTCTATGAAATGAGCCGCATGCATTCCTATGTATTTTTATCACCTTCTAGAATATAATAGATTTCTTCAAGGCCATCATGGCGCATGGTGGGACGAACGATTTGAAATGCTTTCTTGTTCACGATGCAATGCAGTGTCATAACTGCAAAATTGTGCTGCAATCTACAGCACAGCCATAGAAGTTAAATGCGCTTTTGAATCAATTAATTCATTAGGATGAAGGGAGTGATTTAGTTTTGTAGAAGGCATTTATTCTACTAAGTAACTAAATAAATTTGTACAGAAACAAAAAATGTTTCATCATACGCTGGAGTGGACCGCACTGCAGCTAAAGGGCACTTTGCAAAAGACATCTGTAGGTACATGGACATACATACAATCGATTACATGCATAGGTGCACACAGAGCACAGCGGTAGTATAGTGCATAGTGTCTATAAGTTATAGCCCAGCTTATCGTTAATCTACAGTCAAAGTCAGTAAATCGTTGAAAGTCGGTGAAACTAAAGAGGCATAAGCTGTAGATACTTATCATAAGTACGAAGTCAAAGGTACAGACGGTGCCATAAATGTATTGTAAACAATGGTGGGTAATGGACATTTCTTCTCTTTTACAAAAAAAAATCTTCTCCACTGCACTTTCTAGTGTCGAGAACGGGAAAAGAGAAAATACGGGAAAAACCAAATTTAGAGCCAAAGTCCTAGTGTAACACAAGGACAGGAAGGACCCCACATTTTTTCATTCTTTTTCATTGTACATACTCGTATAAAGAAGTGCTGCTTTTACAAAAATAACATTGAGAAACATTCCCTTAATTCATAACCAAGAGCTAACACCATTATTGTCTAGTAATAATTAATTAAGTGTACAAAACTAGCGACTCGTAATGCATACCAATTTACAAGTATGACGTAGAGGGAAAGTCAAGGCCATTTTCAAGATTCAATGTATCTAGGAACCTTCTTTACATCTTGTCAGGGTCGTGACTATAAGCGTTACTGGAACGACGGCTCCCGTACATAATAGAAATGTGTGTACAGATACCGAAGAGAAAGCTCCGTATTTACTTCCCCATGTACTGAATGACATTAAAGGGAGCGCGGAATTTCTAGAACAACAATCCTGGTGACACAAGTTTATACGGTTCGTGTATCTTGATGGGATCATTACGATGCAATTTCTTCGATAAAAAAGAGTTTCGTTTAGAATGCTAATCTTTATAAAGCTTGCACATTTCTTTTAAAGCTTCGCAATCACTTTACACTGTAATTCATTACCAACACGTTCATTCAAAGGGACATTAGTTAAACTTGGATTTCTAGATTTGTTTCTTGATATAATTTGGCCTTGTACGTTTTTTTTTCTGAATACATTTTATTCAATTTTTTTTTCATTTCCTCTCTTGTTTTGTGAGAAGCCATGTACAATTACATATTTACATGTGTAGCTATGTACATATCTAGCTAGTAAGCGTTTCTTTACCGGAGAATTGAATGGGAAATATAAGTTATAACGTCCAGCTAAGACTTTGTTATTCTGTGTACATTCAATTCACTCTAAATTTTAGTAATTCAATAGTGGAGGTAAATACACAGTTAACTAACACGTACGTAATCTGCTTTCATGACTAATTAAGCGCGTTATAAATCTCAAAGATGTAGGCTCCTGCCATACAGCGTGTTATGATTCATCCATTATTCAGCTCACGTAGTCCAGCTACAGCTCTACACTTCGAGGTTTCTGAGCATCACATAAGACGCCAGTACGTAAATTATGATTTACCAGCAGTGACAGTTGACACCCCTCGTTTTATTCACAGCTTATAATTTCATGTATTTTCAACTCGGTTTCCATTTTGTATGCTAGTTAGTGTCTCACGTCAATTTAGCCAGTTGCCAGTGTGCAACAGTGTAGTGCAGTGCAGTGGCTTAAAACATTTATGTCCCTCCACTAATATTATACTAAGTCATGCTACCCATTCCTAGCATTTGTGTACATACATACACGGGCAATTGGGTATTCGAGTATCGACGTACTTATATTAATAATGAACGGGGTTTTAAGAGCAAAGTCTGCTTTAAGATTTGTAAGCTGCCATATTATACAGTCCAGATCTCTTGTTGGGGACGTTAATGGCCGGAAGGATTTGAAAGTAAGTAGGTACATACATACAAGAAATTTTTTTATTATAGTTTTCAGATTGTTACTTTCTTCAAGCATGTCTACAGTCTCGTTCATTTCTGTCTCCCTGATCCCGAGTTCAGTGGTTGTTTCCTTACGGAGAAATGATTGAGCCAGCATAGCAGCAGCCAGCAGACCCAGCCTTCACCGCCGCGACAACAGCCAAAACTAATACTCGAGTCACTCTCGAGAGTCTTGAGCCTTTACACGTCCGTAACGGGAGACAGTAGTGGAGGAGGAAATGGGAACAGATTTGACGGAATCTAATTCAATAATTCAATCTTTGCTCAAGTCTCATTGAAAATTCTACGCTGTAATTCCTAGCACTTTCACGGGTCGTGTTAAAGGAAATGATCGGGGGGTTTCAATTCCTAAATCATTGTGATTGTGAGCTGGAAATTAAATCCTGTCTCCCTTTTTATCTTATTATTTGTGTACGAATGCACTGCATTGGCCCAAGGCCAACTCGACACAATACACGACGAATACATTACTCGGAAGCCCTACCCGATACATCTGCACAAGTTTTAAGCATAGTACCTGAAAATAGACACGACAGAATAATATAAAAAAACATCAAAGGAAAAAAAACTGATTTAATTGACAGTTAAACCCTGCTGTGTTGTGATTGCATTCGTAGGTAGCTAGACAGTAAACAAATTTATATAACGTAAACATTTAGGTACACTACAAAACAGTACAATACATATTTCCTATTCAGTCTAAATCACTAACGATGTAGCGGATACCGGTGCGGTGATTGAAAGAGAGCCATCACAATGCAAAAAATTAATTGTGCTTTGTGAAACAGCTGCTGTACTTTTTTTTCGTTCCAGTTCCAAGTAAGCCGGTACATAATAGGTGCCTACACAGATCGTTCTTGGAATCCAATGGGCTCTCATCTATTCTTATTCCGTGGCCTACTTAAGAATTACACAGCAATAATAATATTCTTATGCCAAATACTAATATAATGGCTTGGCAAAAATAAGAAAAGTATTCCAATTTTTTAGAAGCAATGTAAGGATAAATGGCGCTGCAAGCTACCATTCGAAACCCGAAGCTATGCATACATACATAAGGTACCCTCAACAGCCAAGTAAGTGTGTAAATGCATCTAAAAAATTGAATGTTTGTTCATTTCTACAAAGAACTGTGTCGTCAACTCTGCACACAAAAGACCAAGGAATATATTGTACTGCGTAAATAATCGATTAGTTAGTTTCTTCTTTTTCTAGGAATTAGCGTATGTATGGGCATGGGTGATGATCAAGCTGACGCTAGACATATTCCGATTGCCAATTTCAACCTTTGATACAGGGGAATAAGTTGGTGTAGGTGTGTAGGCGTTGACAAACACGTTGGAAATTGCTCCGTGTATAGTCTATCAAGAGTTAAAGTGAGTAGCCAATTGAAATGGGAAGACAAAAGTGGTTAAGTATGTATGTAGGGTAGTTGTGTAGATGTATAGAGTAAAACTAATTCCGGAACAGATGTTTTGTTTTCTGAGACAATGGAACGTGGAAAGCTGGGAGAAAGCAATGAATGACTCGAAACAAAATTCACAAATAATATTCCAAATCCAGAAGAACAAACGTTACTACGTTTCTTTGACGTCCAATCCAGATTTTGCATTTTTCTTCTTCTTTCTTTTGCCCTCTCTTTTTATCTCACTCCTATGCGTGGCATAGGGCGCCGTGAACGCCTCCAACCACGTCTGTACAAAGCTGCCATGAGTGAGTTAACTAAATACGTAAAGACCAATGCACTATGTAGGCAGGTGCATGTATACATATTTTAGATACAAAACTTATTGCTTCAACTTTTTGCTTAGCTTTATCCCATTTTGGCTTAGTTTGTAATTGGTACATATATAATTTTACACTTATGGGGCCTTGCAGATAGTACGTCCCACTTAGGCTGAAATTAATGCTTTAGTAAATAATTTTCGTGCCCCATTTTAAAAGACACTCTCGTAGAAACTGTTATAGGCATCTTCATTGAAGGCAAAACATTACGTTTCCACGCTTTAAAAGCAGTCGTAGTAAGATTTATTCACCATTTCAGAAGTGTAAAACATGCTGTTGAAAGCAGTGAAAACTGAAATTCACAATTCAAAAATGTTCAAAATCGTAACTCTCACTCTTTCAAAAAGTGAAGAACATTTGCAAAACATTCAATTTGGGTTTTTGAAGAGGTGCAAAGCATGATTTTCACACGTTTCAAACCAGGTAAAGTCGTACGATTTAAATTGGTTAAAAGTGACGTAATATTTGAGAGGGCCCGTAGTTACAACTAAATCCCAGACGCAGCTTACTTTGCATGAACATTATGAACCTTTACCTGCACTACATACAGTTTATAGATGTAATTTAGATCTCTGGAAAATCTTGACTTAATTCCTGGTCTTTTCTGATTAATTACCGTGGTACTATGTATCTGCACTGGAACAACAACATCTACTACATGCTACTACTCCACACTAAATGCCTGTTGATCTGCTCTGCTGTTTACTACATTTATTATCCGCTCCTTGCTACTTTCCGTCTTTGATGGTTGCTGCTGATGATGTAAATGAAATACGGGCGGTGGAAAGAGAGAGAGAGAGAGAAAGTGAAAAGTTTATTTACATTGGTACTTACAATAGTTTGTGCCCATAGGACACAACAGCACAAGCACAATAGAGAAACATGGCTGGCTTCACAATAAATTAATATTTATAAAATATGTATCTACCGTTCCAGTACTTCTCACTAACAGCGGTTGAGAACTCGATACATTCATCTGCATGTTGTAGTGCTAAAAGTGTCCAAGGAAGTACCTACTGCAGGGAAAGACGGCGGCACACTTTTATGCGCAATTCGTTTATAACTGCAAATTTGGGTAATAACGATTTCTTTTAACATGGCCATGGGAGGGAAGGCACCTATAGATGGAGTGTGGAAGTACGGGGAGCGTCGTAAAATCTGAAATCTTTGTAAATGTTATCCCATTGGCACCTGTAAGTAGACCAATTACTTTGATTTTTTCCAGCTCGTTATGCTCAAAGAAATATTATAATTATTGCCAGTTCAATAAAAGACATTACATTTAGATACTTCAGTTTCCCATTATAAGGGGGCTGGTAAATATTACGTCATACAATTTGTTTGAAACAACCCTCAGAAAAAGCGGGGTCTTCGAAGCTCAAATAAAATGACATTCACACTTTCTCCAAATATATAATCACCTTTACTTTTCCAGAATAGGAAAAAGTTTTCCATATTTAGGTTTCAAGAAGCTAAAAACTTCATAAATATGTTTTTTAAAAGTGCAAAACAGTAATTTTATGATTCCTGTACTTTTAAAATATGAAAACCCTGTTTTTGAAGGCCACAAACACCATATTAACGTTATATAAAAGTTTAAATTACCAACCTGCTAGGTTTTGAAAATCGACTACAAACCATAATTATGATTTTAAAACACGCAGCAGCGTTATTATTAACCTATTGGAGCTGGGGAACCAGGGAAAGAATACTTTACAAAATTACTTAATTTATTGTATAAATTAACTTTGTTAAAACGGTCGAAACTAGAAATTACAGCTTTCAAAAAGGTCAAAACTAGAAATTACAGTTTTCAAAAAGGTCAAAACTAGAAATTACAGTTTTCAAAAAGGTCAAAACTAGAAATTACAGTTTTCAAAAAGGTCAA